>JAHRHZ010000075.1:23022474-23052040 GCA_024137785.1 Ginglymostoma cirratum
GCTGCTTGGCCTGCTGTGTTCATCCAGCCCCACAGCTTGTTATCTCGGATTCTCCAGCATCTGCAGTACCTTTTATCTCTGAGTAGGAGTTCTCCACTGCTTCTAGGCGAACTGCCCATTGAGAATAATGGGAGGTATCATCCAGAAACAATGCCACAAGCAACTAACTGGAAATGATGTCAGAAGACTTTTAGTGACCCTAGGTCTATCTATTGAAGAAATACATTGTTATATTCCATTAATTCAGTGTCCAAATGTACATATGACAGAGAATATTTATGACCTCCAGTTTGAATTTACTTTCTATCCTTGATATAAATGCTTGATAAGCATTGGCGTCACTTAGTACCTCCAGCCTTGCCCAGAAGTATTTCCTCATTCACATTTTCTCATGTATTCAGATCAAAGAAATGAGCTCCCATCTAATGTAACCTTGTAAAATTGCGTTGTCACATCCACTATTTGATACGTCTGGACACTTGAATATCCCTGTTTGACAGCTGTGAATCCCTTATTTCTACTTTGCAGAAGGAGAAATCCTGCAACATGAGAAAGAAAACACATAAAATTCGAAGGCTCTCAATATTTGGAGGACTTTAAAATTCTATCAACAGAGATCATAGAAGCTGTTACTATGGGGATGGAGGATTTCATATCTCAGCTCAGGATACATCCTAAATCATTTTCTCTTTTGATTTTTTATACCCTATTTGTCCAATAAAGCACATGTAGAAGTGACATTGTGCATACAAAACCTTGGTTTAAATACAGGGGTCCACAATTTACGAAAGTCTGACTTACGAAAGTTCGTACTTATGAACTGATCTCACACAGGGTCACAATTTTAAAGATCTGACATACAAACATTTCCTATACTTACAAATGGCTATTTTATATTGTCGTGCACTTTGTTCCAAATTGTGCACAAATTGATTTGTGAACAGAATCAAGAACGGAATCCGCTCGCAACCCAGGCACAGCCTGTATGGGTACTTTATTACAGTAATTCCCAATGTCAGCCATACATAATTTTACATATTTTCAGTTGTGCATTCAAAATACTAGGTGCTACTAGTGCTGACAAAAGTAAAAAGAAATTCAAAATTAACCAAGGAAGCTGAAGCCAAATGCAGTCGCTCACTTTAAAGCAAAATATCGCTGCTGCTGGAGATTTCAAACAACAACACACAATGCTGGAGAAACTCAGTGAGTCTAGCAGCTTTTGTGATAAGAGAAACAAAGTTAACAATTCAAGTCCAAAGATATTTCTTCATGACTGAGTTCAGTGTCAAAGAGTTCAGTTGCTGCTCAAACTGTTATTGGTAAATTGAATTTTTATGAACTATAAAAGCATTGATACAAACATGCAAATAAATTGTGCCACAAAGGTGATATTAATACATCATAGAAAAGTAAATAAAAGTACAGATACCAGGTAAAATATAGAAGGTGTGTTGTAGTAACTATTGAATGTACCACTAACATGATACAAAGAAAACCAGCCATTTCTTACATTATGGTTGAATCTGATGATAAGTTATCCTGGTTTCGTAATCCTGGAGTCATTCATCATTTATGTGGAGAACAGATGCTTTTTAATTCACATGCTTTTTCTCTGAACCAGGACCAAAGCAAATAAGTAATGCCATCTGGAAATGTGCAAAATTACTTAACTTCACTGAAGTAATTAGATCACACTTAACAATGTTATTTTTAGGATTTAAATATGTATTGCTCTCCAGAGTAAAGGTGGCCAATTACAAAACCTCCAGTAACAGCTTCCACAGACTCTTAAAGCATCAACTGTTTCTGGAAATTCAGGTGCCCATTGAAATGTTTTCCATCGACTTTTTTTTTGAAATGGTTTTCCTGACAACCCCAACCAGAATTCAGAATCCAACTCAATAGGGCGAGACACAAAATACTGTGGTAGTATTAAATGTTATAATACTAACAGTTTTTATTCTGCAGAAACAAAAGAAGTCAGCACCTGATTCTGCTGTCACCACAGAACCAAACCTACACTGCACTGACATTCAGTTCAATCTGAAATTAAATAGGATACCGTTAACAATTTTTTTGGTTTTGGCTAGACAGATTCTCAAATTTAGCATCACTTGCCACTCGACCAAATTGATCTTATACCTGCAACAATCCTAATTGCATCCTTAACTACCAAGTATCAAATTAAATCATAACGTGACCTTTAATAGACAACCTTAGTTCTAAATATCCCCTATTATAATTTTCCATGCGTGATCACGCGCATTCATCCTGTCTTCACAGAAGGCAAACTAAAAGGCATCTTAAGAATCGGTGAATGAACAGAATTTGGTTTTCATAATAGGACTTGGAAATTACCTTCACAATTTCTTTTTCCATAGAAAAGCAACAAAAAGAAATCATTTCAAGCAGCTGAACCCAAATTAACTGACTAGTATTTCTTTATGACAGACTGCACAAACAAACCACCTGGTGTCTCTAAACTAAAGTGTTCTGCTGTGTGTTTTAATATTTGTTACGAATACTGACTGAAACCAAAGATGCTTTTTAGCGATTTGGTCAATTTAGTTAATTGACTTTCACTGTTTTTCACTCATCACAAAATTGCATAGTTTGATTTTAAAAAAACCCTTTAGGCTCACCAACCTGGTCTCCCTCTGAGATTTATGTTAAAACTATAGCTCAGTTTTTAGTATATGTCAAGCTGACTCCTGGGGCCTTTAAAATGCCAGGCAGAAGAAGATAAGGAAATGCTGCCTCAGTTCCAACAGATACTGTTTTTTTTTAACAGGAGGAAGGGATCAGACTTTGAATTTCCAGGCAAGAAACTCAAACTCAGTAGCACCATTTTAAATTAGAGATGAGTTCAAATAGATTCACTTCGACTATTCCAAGGGCCTCAATCTGCACCATGACAGGAACAAATTACAAAGGAAACATTACAGCTTTTCAATGGCTGGAAGTGTCCACTCAAGTGTCATGATCTGATATTACTTAAATCTGTAGCACATTAGACTTGAAAAGTAAAACAAATTGCAACTCTCAGACATTCTTACTAACATCTTTAATAAGCTATTGCAGGTTAATTTTTTTTTAATGTCGTTTCTGAACAGATGTTTGTTTTTAATAACAGTTTGACCACTTGAGAGAATTTAAAACGTTTGAGGGAAGTTCTTGAAGTAGAAGATATTTTACTGAATTAAGTGAATATAAGTGAGATTTTAAAAAAAAGAAAATGCTAGAGGAACTCAGTAGGTTTGGCAGCATCTGTGGAGAGAAAAAAACAGAGTTAACATTTTGGGTCCAATATAACTTTTTCAGAACTGGAAGTGTTTGGAAAAAAATGATTTTTACGCTATTAACACAAAGGAGGTGGACCAAGTGGAACAGATCGTGAGATTCCCAGAGCAAAAGACAAAGAGAGTGCTATTATTGGTAACAGAGATGTAGAGATGTATAATATTTATAAATGATAGATGTAAAGAAGTGAAAATGGGTCCAGTCTACTGAGAACAAACTCAACAAGCGTACAAGGGAGAGATCTATTAGATTATAAGGAGTTTATTTACTTTAATTTAATCTCCGCCTATGGTAGTAGCTTTGAGGCTGGTTATTGGGGTGCATGAATGAGGCACAAGAACTGTGTCGGAACAAAAGAGTGCAAGTGCTGAGAGCTAGAGGGCCTAACAATAGCAGGATGCAATCCAAGAGAACAGAGACAGGACTCCTAACCAGTCTTCCTTAAAATTCTCCTGCCCCCAAGGCTCCCTGGATACTGCTTGTGGGGCTGGTAAGCCTAAATCAGTCCTCCCCATTCCCACTGGAGTGAAAATTGCACACGCTTAATCAAAGCAGTTCTGACAAATTAGGAAATTTCCTAAGTCAAACTATCCAACTCAGTCGCAAAAATCCAGCACTGTGTCTTGGAATGCTAGGAATTATACTAAACAGCTCCCAGTTTTTCCCCAAAAAATTCTAAATTTCAGTGGCAACAATCTGATTTAAACATCATTTCGTTCTGGGAATTAAATTCCCATAAGTCATATCTGACAATAAAGTAAACTGCACATAAAATAGAACAAAAGATCCAACAGGGAGAAATTCAAAATGCTATAATCAGCTAGTGATCCTGTCTGAAACAGATATGAGAGGATTTGATTCATCACTTTAATTCTGGATTGACACTGTATCAATTTTACCAACACCTCATATTAATTTGCAAAACAGCCCTATGAAAAAGAATAGGTACAAGATAATCACATCGAATTACATGGAACATGCAGTTAAGAACAGATGTTTGGAAGATTAAAAATTCAATATTTGTAAATGTGATCTTATAAACATTGATTTATAAAACTACAGTGACTGAAGATGCATGACTGCAAAAAATAAGAAAGAAAATTATTTACATGCCTTTTAACCTCTTGTTTCATTGAGTTTAAGAAGTAGAAAAGTAGTCCAAAGTAACAGTCGTCTATTAACTATGAGACTGCAGCAAAGAATAACTATCACTCCTTGTCTTGCTCAACTTATCTTCAGCCTTCAACGTTGTTTACCACACTTCTCCTATTCTTTCATTGTCACCTCGCCATTGTCATCCAAGTGGGAAGGATCACCTTCACCTGGTTCTATCCTTAGTTAAATTACTGTTGACAATGTACCGTTCGCAATGCTTCCGATCAGTTATCTGTAGTATCTCCCAAGGATCCATCTTCCTTCCTGCTTCTGCCTGCTGTATTTCAGAGGCAGTATCTAATTATTTGCATCTTGCTGGTATCTACTTCACAGCCACATCTCTCAAGTCCTCACTCTCGTTAAACTATCAAACTACTTATCCCCTAATATCTGCTACCGAGGAACAGAAATTTCCTCCAACTGACTACTGGGAAAACTGAATCCTTTATCTTTGTCCCACATCAAACTCCATTCCCTAATCAGTAACCCTATCCTTATCTATGGCAATTGGCTAAGGCTAAACTTTGGAACTTGGATTTCATATTTGACGCTGAGCCAAGCTTCTGACCACATATCTAAGCCAAGAACTTAAACTGGCTATTCCTACCTCTAAGGAATGGAACTACGCCAAGAGGAGGAGGAATACCTCTTCCACGTGTTCAAGGATAATGGATATTCAAAGAACTGGGTCAGGAGATGCCTACAGGAACAGCATCAGAAAGATTCTACATGCCCCGACACACTCATCACACTACCCTACATCAGGAACACGTCAGAACTCACCACAAGACTTCTACAACCGCTGGGCATCAGAGTGGCACACAAACCCACATCAACCCTACAACAAGTGCTCACCCGAACTAAAGACCCACTCCCCGGCACGGACAGGACCAATGTCATCTACAAGATCCCCTGCAGAGACTGCAAGAAACACTACATCAGACAAACAGGAAGGAAACTAACAACAAGAGTACATGAACACCAACTGGCTACAAAAAGACATGACCAATACTCACTCATCTCAATCCACATGGACAAGGAGAACCACCACTTCGATTGGGACAACACCAAGGGACAGGCTAGGCAGAGACAAGCACGAGAATTCCTGGAAGCATGGCACTCTACGAAGCAGGCCATTGATAAACACATATTCCACTATACATATACATATACGTTCCACTATGGAGGAAACCCGGAAGTGAGGCATTGCATCACAACGGACCCCAGAGTTTAAAAGCCAGGCGGGAAAACACACCGACGCTTCATCAGAGGCGGCACTGAGGATGTTACCAAGCACAGTAACGAAACATCTGTGGAACAACAAACCAGCTCGGCAAGCCAACAAACCTCAATATTCCTACCTCTGTTACATCACCCCACTTTGGACCTAACTTAGTTCATCTGTTGCTGAGACACATCCATTTTTTCACAACCTCTTTCATCTTAAATGTTCCACTACACACTTGGTTTGTCTGCCACATTCTACCTTTCATAAACTTAAAGTAATCTAAAATTCTGCTGCCCATGCACTGACTTACACGAAGTCCTGTTCGTGTATAGTGAAACATAATGAATCAAATGCAGATAATCAGAAACCATTATAGTGGCTATGTTGTCAGCCATTTCCACTGGGAGAATAGGAAATCTAATAGCAGGATGCCTGTCATAAGCAGGTAGACTAACGTGTAATGGTGGGAAGCAAAGCATTTCACAATTTACTTATAAATGTTACAGAGCGATCTGGTAAAACACAATAAGACTACCCAGTTTTGTCTATGTTAAAAATACTGCAGTGCAGACTCATTCAGAATGTGGACCAGACAATTTTTCAGCCACTTTATCAGGTTTGTCTGTGTTTTTGTGGTCTAGAATGGCCTAACTCTGCTCTGATTGTTTGGTGTAGTCATACAACAAGCAGGCTCAGCTGATCTATAATGGTGGGAAGCAAAGCAAAGAGCATATCAAAGCTAGAGTCTGCACTGACATGGATAACAACAAAATGTTGCTTCTCCTTGTCATGGGAAAGTCTAAAAATGACATTATTTTGTTAATATCATGACATGTTCTACACAGTATGAAGCTAACAAAACTACCTGGAGTACCAACAGTATCTTTGATGTTTGGATCAATTAAAGTGGACAAAATGCATCAATGAAAGGAAAAGAAGATTGTCATTTTGATGACCATGAAGAGTTCAATGAATGCCAGCCCACTCACACACCTTTTATCCCTAGCTGATGCTTCAAGGGCACTCCTGGAATTAGTAATGCAGCTCAAAAGTACAGAAAACATATTTGACTGTAGTGACAATGTGGCAAACTCCTCTGAATACAGTACACTAGGTTAAAAAGATAACTATGTTTTCACAAAGTTGACTTCCAACACTTTTCAATGCCTTTGTTATACAAGAGCAGGCCATTGTCAATACAGGAACAAATTGGAAAATGAAGAGAAATTCACATATTTACCGTGTCAATGTGTTTTTGTTTGTTTTGTTTACATAGAATGCACTTGAGGCAAATTCTGTTATATTAGTGCCTTCTAGAGTATTTTGAAGATCTCCATAATATGTATTTGTGGCAGGATAACTCGAATTTGATCTATAATGACTTGACTGCATCTCCAATGCTTAGTAGCTTACATTGGATTCCAGTCAACTGGTGATTCAGTTTACATTCTTATCTTATTTTCAGATAAGTCCATGGATGTGCCCCTTCCTATCTGTGTGACATGCTCCAGTCCACAACTCTGAGATACCTGTGTTAATATTATTCAGTCCTCTTCAACAACTTCAATCTTAATTACTCTGCCATCAATGGCCGTGCTTTCAGGGGCCCTGATTTCTACTGTTGAATTCAAGGGGACACAATGGCACAATGCCACTGACCTACAATTTCAAGAAACCCAGGCTAATGATCTAGGGACGTGGGTTCAAATCAGACTATGGCACATAATGAAATTTGAATTCAATAAAAAATTTGGAATTGAAAGCTAGTCTAATGGTAACCATACAATGACTGTCAAATCTCATTAAAAATAACATTTGTTCCATTAGCTCCCTTTAGGGAAGGTAATCAGTGGTCATTACTTTGCTTAGCCTCAATGTGACTCCAGATCCAAATCCACATGATTGACTCTTAACTGGCCCTAGCAAGCCACTCAGATCAAGCGGAAATTGGGATATGCAATAAATGCAGGGTCAGCCAGTGTTGCTCACATCACAGGAATTAAAATTATCCCTGACTCTCTTTTTCCCATAAAGCCACTTCTTAAAGTCTCTATCTTTGAATAAGCTTTCAGTCATCTGCCCTAACATCATTGTTTGTGACTCAATATCTAATTTTGCTTCATGATGCTTCTGTGAAGTTTGGCATGTTTTATTAAATTAAAAGTTTTCATAAACATATTCACATAGTTTTGTTATAACACGTGTTTTGCTAACACAAGTTGGCTGTAATGCAATTGATGAATCGTGGACACTGTTTGGATAATGCAAACTTTCTGCTGTACAGGTATGGCGATTTTCTATAGATTTCCCTGTAATACTATTTTCTATGGTAATTTTCTATAGATTACACAAGAAAGCAATTATCGTGTTATAGGAGAACTATCTGTTGTTGTTTAAGGTTCTTGCGAAGATTTTAACTGGGACAACGTGACCATCCTAGCTCAAGTCAACCACAGGCACACACGGGAATTCCTGGAGGCCTGTTCTCTACCCGGAATGCTATTAATAAACAAGTGGAATTACACCCCATACACAAATCCTTGCAAAAAAAAAACTGGAAATGACACAAAACACCTCAACAGACTGGATGATATAAATACTGAGCAGAGTAGAACACCATTGCTTCATCAGAAGCCACACTGATGACGTTACCTAGTGTGGTGACAAAATATCTGAACTACAACTGGCCAGCTCGGTGAGCAAGCCAACTATCTATTGTTGTTGCTGAGTAAATTTAATGTAAGGTTAAAAACCTGTTCTGAGCCGAATTGATAATCATAAACAAAATAAAAGTCCCAGTCTGTACTTCTGATTGCAATCAAGTGTTTGGTATTGGAAAGGAAGCTGGAAAGTGAATGTAAACATGCATTGCAGGTGAGAACGACAGTGCAGTTATATTGTTTAATCACACATTTAATATGAAGAGGAGAATAAGTTAAAAGAGCAGCTGTGGTTAAAAGCAGCAATGAACATACAAATATTTAAGTACCTTAAGGAGAAAGTATCTCAGCGGCTCAAACCTGTTTCATCATTCAGTAAGATCGTAGCTAATTTGATTACTCCAAATTCTGGACTACGCTGATAACCTTTCACTTTATTGCTTATCAAGAAACTATCTACCTCAGCCTTAAAAATATTCAAAGACTCTGCTTACACCAACATTTCAGGAAGGACATCTCAAAGGCTTATGATCATCTGAGGAAAACCAATCTTTATCTCTGTCTTAAATGGGAGACTGCTTATTATAAACAGTGACTCTCTAGTTCCAGATGATCCTACAAGAGGAAGAACCTTTTTCACCATGTCATAACCTCTCAGGATCTCGTATGTTTCAATCAACTCACTTCTGACTCTTTTAAACTTCAGCAGATACAAGCTCAGCCTGTCCAACTTTTCCACTTAAGACAATTCAGCCACTCCAGGTATTAGTGTACTAAATTAAAAATATAGTGCTGGAGAAACTCAGAAGGTCTAGCAGCATGTGTGGAAAGAGAGCAAAAGTTAGCATTTCAAATCCAATGATCCTTCTTCACAATTCGTTACTACACCTCTCTCCATAGACACTGTAGGGCTGCTAAGGTTCTATAGCACTTCCTGTTTATATTTCAGATCTACAGCATCCGCAGTTTTTTTGTTTCTACTGATCTAGTAAACCACCTGCAGTGCTCAAGATATACGTTCATCAAAGATCTGTATAAATGAAGTATAACCTTCAATTCTCCTTGAAATGAATCTTTTCACTCTACTAGCATTCTTAATTATTTGCTGTGCCTGCAAGACTAATCTTTGTGATTCATGCACTGGGACATCCAGATCACTCTGCATATCAGAGCTGCAATCTGCCACCATTTAGATAATACGCTTATTTCTTAATCTTATACCAAAATAGACATTAGTAGCATTATTTGTATCAGTATTATGTGTATGTATTAGTAACATTATATTTTGTGTATCCTTCCTTAGGATTGAACTCATTCACTATCATTACTTCCATTGTTGAACCAGTAACGAGCTGGAACTTAATAAGTGGCATATATTAAATCTGAGATAACAAGGTGCGGAGCTGGATGAACACAGCAGGCCAAGCAGCATCAGAGGAGCAGGAAAGCTGACGTTTCAGATCTAGAACCTTCTTCAGAAAATTATTATACTAATAATTAGTAATTCATTAGTAATACTAATAATTAGTACACATATTAAACCTACCATTTTACCAACCACAAGTCTACTGCGGTCATCTAATATACCCAGGTCAGCTATGTGAAAGAGAATTAAGACTGTCATCTGCAAACAGACTTCACTTGATCTAAAAAGGAACATCAGGAATTCTTGCCTCACATGGGAGACATATCACTTTTATATAAAATCTAAGTGATATTTCATGACAATGTCTATATTAATGCAGAGGAAATGTTTTGTAATAATAAACGATGGAGTAAATTGGGCAGATCCGGAGCTTGGTTACAAGATATGTTTGAGTGTAGATTGATGGCTTTAAACCCCAGGCTCTTGCACATTTTTAAAAAAATAAAAAGACATAGGTAGGAAATAACACATATTCATTATTTTTTTAAAAATGCTATTTTCTTTTTTGCAAGATGCTGGTTGAAATTTAATGGGTAGATTGGGATAGGCTTGAAAGCAGATAGGCAAAATGGTGTGGAAATGCATCATGTCGCATGGTTGCTGCTATCTCACTATCATGCTATTGTTCCAGTGGCAGGAAAGGTGGTAGAAAGCCCACCTGCCTGGAGTCCAATCAGTGCCCAATTATGGGACTCCTTCTGCTTCCGCAGTCACGTGGAAGACCGTTCAGCAAAACCTTAGGTGTCTTTCAGTGAGCTCCCAAGATTGGGTTGGAGTGGAGGGGGTTATTTTTGACCCACAAGAAATGCCATCAATATCAATGGATGGCTACGCCATGATATTGGCACAGCCAATCCTGAATGAATCCTCTTCCCTACCAGGTCTTTCAGGTCTGGGCACTCTTAGATCCCAATTATCTTTCTTTGAGGGTGTACATTCATAAATATGCCATCGTCCTCCATGTGCAATGTTAGCAGCAGCCACCACTCCCAGCAACCCTGATGATGCTGGTGAGTTGCTGGTCCTCTAAACCTAGGCAGCAACATTGGTATCAGCCACTCAGTTGATTGCTGTTCTCAAATGTTAGTTATGGTTATGGTTTTGAAGAAGTTAAAATTAAAGCAGATGTATCTGTACAAGCTTCCCAAAGCCCTAGTACTTATGCCAGACGAAATAGAGATGCAGTTATCACTATTGTGCATTAAATCTTCTTGTTATCCAAAAACAAGCCTTTTCTGTATATTGTATTATTGTGTATCCTCTATCACCAATCACTAGACAAGTCTAAGAGAAAGCAAAGACAAAAGAGGCTTGCTGGAATTGAACTATTTCAAATAACCTTTACCCAGGACCACATACTGGGTAGTATGAGTGGCTTCCTGGGAACTACCACATCAGATCGCAGTGCTTACAGCCCTGGTGGCTAGAAATATATGGTCTCAAATAAAATCTTGGCCACTGTTTCCATGAGCAACACTGGAGAACCAAACCATCAGGTATTCTCTGAGACATCATTCTTCGAGCAAAACAGTAGGCTTAAAGGAAAGAGGTATATGCCTTCAGCTCTGTGTTCTTTCATTTGAATATCATAGTCTTAGGAGCATTTTTTTATTTGAATATTGTAGTCTCAGGTGCCATGGTTTTCCACTGAATGTTCCCAATGAGCATTGCTTCATGCAGGAAAGGCTGACCAGTGAATCAAAACTTCAGTTTTAATTAAACATGATAATGTCTGCCTATTGGTGAGAGTTTCTTGGTTATGGTCACAGCAACACAAGTAGGTTATTTGACAAGGAATAATGTTTTAAACGACAATATATATTTGGAATGAAGGTTACAGGAATAAATTTGGGGTGTATGGTTTTCATGGTTAATAATTATTTCCATTAGTTACTTCTAAAACTAGTTATAGAGTCATAGAGATGTACAGCACAGAAACAAACCCTTCGGTACAACTTGTCCATACCGACCAGATATGCTAAATTACTCTAGTCCCATTTGTCAGCATTTGGCCTAAACCTTTCTAAACCCTTCCTGTTCATTTATCCATCCACATGCTTTTCGATGTTGTAACTTTACCAGCCTCCACCACCTCCTCTGACAGTTCCTGCCATACACACATCATCCTCTGTGTGAAAAAGTTGCCTATTAGGTGCCTTTTAAATCTTACCCCTCTCACCTTAAACCTATGCTCTCTAGTTTTAAACTCTCCTACCCTGGGGAAAAAGCCTTGACTATTTACCCTATGCATGCCCCTCATGATTTTATAGACCTTATAAGGTCACACCTCAGCCTCTGACACTCCAGGGAATTAAGCCCCAGCCTATTCAGGGTGTCATAGAATCCTTTCCTATGTTTAGCGAATTGTAAATAATGCTTTTTGATTCTATGGAAAGTGGAGGGTATTCACTTGCAATTATCCAATACATTTTAGCATATAATGCCAGGTTAAGTAACTTGTTTATGCTGGATTCTCCTCAACACCTGATTTTACCAAAATTGCCAACTTTATGCCAAATTGTAATTTTGATAGTCCTTGAGGACTGCTTGCCTGAGTGAGATGCTGTACTTTGGCAAAACATTTATATATGTTATTAGTATCCCGATACTTGTTCTGCTGAACTGAATATGTAATTCTGAATTCACATGCTTTGTATATGAATCATTTGTAAGCTGTCCACATTTCCATGCATGGTAATTTGTTACAGCTCTGTAGTAATTTCAGCAAGCCTAAGAGTCTTTAATATGAAGTGACTGCAAAATATCTGGGATAGAGTTTACCAGTCTTCTCTGCCACATTCTTCAGAATTACAGAGGCCTGGTTTACAGCTGCAGTTTAGCAATAATACTACTGTCTCTATCTGGGCTTCTCTCTTACCTAAGTATGGACCAAAGCCAAGAACATATCACCATAAACAGCATTTTAACTAGGTCTATACGTAAAATTCTCCTTCACTGCCATAATCTACATTTCTTCCCATAGATTCAGCCTAAATACTTTACAAGCTAATGTGGGACTATTGAAGGTGAAATCGTTCTTCAGTGCCGAATGAATAGGCAGCCAATTTTAGAATCATTGAATTCTCTTTTCTATTACCATCATAGATAAAGAAAACAGGTAATGATGGTGGAGGTTAGGGTCTGAAAGGACGGAGAAAGTCATTGCCAATTTTCTACAACCAATATTTTTTCCTATTCCAAAGACCAATTTTACCCTGAAATAGGTTAATTTTTGGGGTTTTTTTCCACTGGGAAATGGCAGGCACAAGGTGATAAGTGACTCATTTTATACCCACTCATTGAAGTCAATGGGTATCTAACCAGTCTCCTGACACAATAAGACTTGTTTCATGCCTGGTATTAAAAATAGAAGTTCACCACATCATGTCTCATACATTCCTTCAGTTGAACTTCAGAGTGTTAAATTAGGCCATTTAAAAACTAGACCACATTCTGCAAAATGCAAACATTTAATTGTCTGAGGTAAGTGATAAGCCTGAAATTTTGCTTCAAATTGCAGCAACAATCATTTTGTAGGGTCCTGTCTTGGCTTCCGATATGTATATAGTCTGCAACTTAAAATACGATAATTACGTTCTCCAATTCATAGACTCTTATTACTCAGATAGTTCTGTCCAGCTGGTTGCAGAAAAGGGCAATTTTACCTTTAAAAGGGCATCTCCTTCATTATTACATCACCTGTTCTTGATAAGAACATTGAGGTCATTGTTAAAGATGACACAACATTGGTAGATGAGAGTTTTCTTTCCACTTAAAATAATGTGCATCTTTTGGTTTAAACGTATACATGGCTTTCATACTTAAAAAAAATTAACTTTTCGTAAGAATGGGCTGCCCTTATAAAAGGAAAACAATCTTATGAACAATGCAAGTACAATGAAAACATTGACAGATGCACCTTTATTAGCACTTAGTGGAAATGTTCATAGACATTCACAGAATAGTTTGAAGTCAATCAATTGCCTCATTTTTATTTTAAAGTAAACTATATGTCATGTCATGGATTATCATTTGAAGTTTTGCCAATGATGACAGATAGGATTTATTCTTTAGCTCAGAAACCTGAGAACATCCTCTAAAGCTACTAACGTACAGGGGAATGTTTTACAAAAAAAAAGGTAATTAGCCCTAGGCAGCTCCAGACTAATCTCTTGGTGATCTTAAAGAGTTGTCGTAGTATATAATTTATGGACTTTAACTATACTGGTATGTATTTAAATTTCTTTACAAGTTGCAAACATGAAGACAAGGTGATTAAGAAGGCATGTAGCTCACTTGCCTTTGTTGCTCAGACTATTGAGTATCGGAGTTGGGACGTCATGTTGAGGTTGTACAGGACATTGGTGAGGCCACATTTGGAGTATTGTGTACAGTTCTGGTCACCTTGCTATAGGAAGGATATTACTAAATTGGAGAGGGTTCAGAAAAGATTTTCCAGGATGTTGCTTGGATTGGAGGGTTTGAGTTATAAGGAGAGACTGGATAGGCTGGGACTTTTTTTCACTAGAACATGGGAGGTTGATGTAGAGGTTTATGATACCATGAGGGCGCATACAATAAAGTGAATATTAAAGGTCTTTTCCCTAGGGTGGAGCATTCAACACTAGACGACATATTTTTAAGGTGAGAGAATAAAGATTTAAAAGGGACCTGAGGGGCAACATTTTCACATAGGGTGTAGCTCGTATGTAAGTAAACTGCCAGAGGAAGTGGTCGTTGCAGGTACAGTGACAATATTTAAAAGACATTTGGATAGGTACATGAATAGGAAAGATTTAGAGGGATATGGACAAAATGCAGGCAAGTGGGAATTGGTTTAGTTTGGGAAACTTGGTCAGCATGGACAAATTGGACCAAAGGGTCCGCTTCCATGCTGTACGACTCTATGACTCTACAACTCTATTCCTTTTTACAACCTTAGGCAGTGCATTGAAATGAGTTCTTGTTCCCAAGAAATGAAAATGATTTAAAACAATGTTATCCTCATACCTCTATTCAAATCAAGTATGATGAAAATTTTGACATGTGAGGATCTATTCTACATCTTTATTCTACAGTGATTTTTAATATTAATTTTGCCCAGTGTTAGTACCAACTTGCAAGTGCTGGACTGTTACTTTTCAAATTGAAGTAAAAAGCTCACTTCTCCAGGAAGCAGATTTTAGTTTGCTGTAAAACTAAAGGTTCACAACAGGAAAGTAATGATGTCTAAAGGATACATGATCTCACGTCCTGTGGTAGATAAACACTTGATAGTTATGCTCTTAGCTGCTAAGTTAGCATTATCAGTGAATGACACATTTATATGGGAACCAATATGGTAAAGCTAAGAATGGTGCTTTGCTGAGGGATTTTGAGGAGTTAGTCTCCAAATTAAAACACAGAACCTCGGAGGCTATTGTCTCTGGATTGTTACTTTGCACCTTGAGCCATTGGCCAATTAGCATAGGGTCAAGAAAATTAGAGAATTTCACACTTGGTTTAAAGAAGGGAATTTGAGATTGGACAATGGTACCATGTTTTGAGGAAAAAAGAAGCTGCTTCTTTGGGATGGGCCCGTTTAAACTGAACTAGGATAAGTGCCCTGTGATCTGTGTAAATAAACAATGGGTGGGGCTTTAAACTAAAAGTTGATTGGGGTTGTGTATGGGGCAGGTTTAGGTGAAAGCAGATTTGGAAAAATCTGATGAGAATACAGCGAGTCCTCATTAAAACAGGTTTTATTAAACGATGTTTAGGTCAATAAATGGGCTGTAATGTCATTGAGTATCCTGAGATTAATTTTAACAATGTTTCTTGTCTGACCTGATTGGCATGACCTCCAAATTATGGCCTTTCCTTCCCAACTTGAATTCCAAATTGTGGTCTCACCAACTCCCAACCTCCCAGATATGGCCTGTTCTCCACTCCTGAACTCGCCCAGGTGCTATTTCCCTCCCATGGAGTTACTTTCCAGTTCAAGATCCAGATTCTGTCTGAAGCTACACCTCTGATGTCAAGGAAGTGCGAGTCCACAAGATCGGAAATGGGGCTTGTGCACTTTTTTTCCTTCTGCTCACTCTTTCCCTTTCGTGAACCCTTGCTATAAAGGACAACTTGAAGAAGAGAAGCAAGGCAGGAGGGCACAGCAGAAACACTCAACAGATATTTTGCATTTGTCTTCAGAGCAGAAGATATAAATTGAATCCCTATCTACAAAGCTGATATCAGCAGATTGGAAGTTAAAAATGTAACATTCATTAATCACAAAAAATAGAAGAAAGGATATGGTCCAGTTAGTCTGACGTTAGTTCTTGTGAACATGTTAGAATCTACTAATCATGGAATCTTAACAGTATACTTAGAAAATCAATAATGACCAGCAAACTCTACATCATGCTACAAAGAGCATTTGTCTATTTATGACATGTACTTTGGATTCTAACTAATAGGACAGATAAACGAGAGCCAGTGAATGCAATGTGTGCATATTTCCAAGAAGTGTTCCATAAGATGCCATATAATGAATTAATACACAAGATAAGTGTGTATGGAATTAGAAGCAATATATTTGTGGGATAAAGCATAAGTTAATGGACGGAAAGAAATAACTAGCGATAAATGGGGAATTTTCAAGTTGGCAAGTCATAGCTAATGGCATGCAATGAGGATTAGTGTGGGGGCCTCAGCTATTTGCAGTTTATGTTAATGACTGGGAAGAAGAGAAAGTAAGTAATGTATCTAAATTTGCTGATGATACAAAGCTGGAAGGGAATGTAAGCTGTGAAGGCACACAAGGGAAGCAAAGAAATGTAGACAGGTTGAAAGAAGAGGCAACAGGTGGTGGCTGGAGTATGTTAGGTTGTTTATTTTAGAAATAAAAATAAAAAAATCAGAATATTTTTAAGAGGCATGAAATTTATAAATGTTGATGCTGAAAGAGACTTGGGTATTCGCATATACAACATGCAAAAAGCATATGGATGTGACAATCAAAAAGGAGGACAAATGACATGCTGGCCTTCATTGCAAGGACAATGGAATATAAGAAGAAGAATTTTACTACAATTCTTCAGCACTTTGGTCAGACTGAAATAACTTCACAAAGACTGGTATCCCATCACCAAGTCACTTCTTATTTGAACGGTGCAAGTCCTTGACACTGATCCATCTCCCTCAGAACCAAATCTTAGAGTGAACAGGATCTAGCACTCCTGTTTTTATCTGTCAGCCAGGGCTCTCTGATTGGACTAGATTAAGAGCCCAAAAAAGCAAACTCATATTCTATGAGGTCCACCTGACCAACATTGTTACATCACTACGTCCCTCTGCCTCTGAGTCTGAGGACATAGGCTGATCCTTTTGTTGTGTAGCTCCTCCAACTTGTCCTCTGATATGGGCAGTGCATAACGCACACTAGCTCCCCTCTTGCACCCGGAGCATCTCGGGAGAAATGCATTCTCTTCTTCAGATGGCAAAGGTGCCAAGGCAGCGACATCTGACTTGTACATCTCAGATTCTGAGGTATCTTCAATGCTTGATGGAGAGAGAGAACCAACGTGTTCTGGTACAGTCGGAGAAGCTATCCAGGAGCCGGGCACATTGTGCTTCTGCAACATTTGTGAACTTGCAGTTTTCATTTACTCTATGTTCTTGTTCAGGACCATCGCTTTATATGTCACTGGACCTTATGACACGTTGACTATGCCTCTTATCCAAGCAGGTCCATTCCTGTAGTTCCTACACCAAACTTCACCCCCTGAAGTAATCTGTCACTCTAGTGGAGTTTTGTGTCTGGCATTGGCATTCCTGATGCCATTTCGCCCTCCCCCCCTCCCCAGGTCTGGGAAGATCAGATTTAACCTGGTGGGGAGTCTTCTCTCTGCCTTCAAAGTTTGAACTGCACTTTTCTCAGACCATTGGATGATGGATGGTATGGAGCTATCTTTATATTTCAAATAACATTCAACTTTAAGATATACTCAAATTCTCTGCTGGTAAACAATGGTCCGTTATCTGTAACCAACACTTCCAGGAGTCTGTGTGTTGCAAAAGACGGGTGCAGTTTTTCTATCATTACCTCCATGTTTGATGAAAGAACTCTATGCACATCCAGTCACTTTTGCGTGGGCATCCACAATGACTAAGAACATTGAGCCCATGAAAGGGCCTTCACTGTCAACATGTAATTGAGTTCAGGGTTTACACAGCCATTCCCACAAATGTGGGGGAGATGCTGGCGGTTATTTTTGTCCTTGTTGGCACGCTGAGCACTGCCCAACCAATGCAGTTATGTCTGCATTTAATCCTCTCCACTAGACATAACTTCTCACTAACAACTTCACATGGGAAACCCAGCATGTCCCTGGTGGAGATAACAAGGTGTGGAGCTGGATGAACATAGCAGGCCAAGCAGCATCATAGGAGCGGGAAAGCTTGACGTTTCGGGTCTAGGCCCGAAACGTCAAGCTTTCCCGCTCCTATGATGCTGCTTGGCCTGCTATGTTCATCCAGCTCCACACCTTGTTATCTCGGATTCTCCAGCATCTGCAGTACCTATTATCCCCCATGTCCCTGGTGGAGTTCAGCCAGTATCTGGTGGCCACCTTTGCTCAGAACAATCACACTTGCTCCCTATAATAATATGTCATCTTCTACCGTGACCTGGTCTCTCCGGGTCCAAAAAGGTTTCAATTCTGGTTGTGACGGCTCTTTTGGTTTACCCGCTCACCACCAGCTGTTTCAGTTTTGCCAGGACTGGATTGTTCTGCATCCTAAGTCTGATATTGTCAGCCATGACTGGAAGTGTATCCAGAAAATGTCTGAAAGGTATTGGTGGAAATTCCTCACTCCAAACATGCCTACCAAACCTTCTTCTCTGGGGTGTGTTTACGCTCTGCATTAGCCAAAGTCCTGGATGCATATGCTATTGAGCATTCCTCTCCATTGGGCTACGTATGAGTTAATACTACCCCAATGTCATATGGGGAAGCATCACATGTCATGCAGATCTCGCGTGGAATCATAGTATGCCAACATTTTTGAGGATGATAGCTGTTTCTTCACTTCCCTGAAGGTTATGGCTTGGCTATGCAGCCATTTCCAAGGCTGACATTTTTTAAGAGTTGATACAGAGGTGCCAGGATGGAGGTCAGGTTATGTATGAACTTCCAATTCACCAGCCCAAGGAAACACTTAAACTCCATTACAGACATTGGAGCCAGATAAAGTGCCCTTACTTTACCTTCCTGGTCTTTTCGACTTTGTAGTCTAAGTAGGTCACTTGCAGTGCCTGGAGCATACATTTTTCCCTTCTAAGACATACGTCTGCCTGAGAGAAATATCTAAGGGCTATGTCCAAGTTCTTTAAGTGTTCCTTATTGGTCTTCCCTGTTATTACCATGTCATCTAAATAAATAAAGATCCAGGGCAGACCTCGTAAAATGTTCTCCATCATACACTGAAAAATTGCACAGGCCAACAATACCCCAAATGGCAGTCTCATATATTGGTACAAACCCTTATGGGTATTAATTGTAACGTACTTCTAGGAATCTTCATCTAACCACAATTGAAAGTACGCATGGCTCAATTTCAGCTTTGTGAAGGACAGTCCCCCTGCCAGCTTTGTGTGCAATTCCTCTATGCAAGGGATTGGGTATTTATCCAGCTGCATAAAGCGTTTTACCATTTGTTTAGAATCCCCACAAAGGTGAACTGACTCATTGGGCTTCATAATCAGTATGATGGGTGCAGCCCATTCTAAAAACTGGAATGTTTTGATGATTCCCAGACTTCTGATTTCTGCCTCAGCTTTTTCCTAAAAGGCAAATGGCACTGGACGGGCCTTGTAGAATCATGGAAATGCTTCCTGGTCAACGCGTAAGGTGGCCTTGTTTCCTTTGATCGTCCCTAGACCTTCCTAAAATACTTCCGGGTATTTAATTAGGACTTCATTCAGGTAGCCATTTTCTAAAAAAAAAGTTAAGCCCATTTAGGTGATACATTATGAACCACTTTTGCGCCAAGAAACTTGGGCCCGAGCCTTTACTACAATCAGTGGTAACTAAACAAGCTGTTTCTTATAAGAAACTGGAACCGAGATTGTACCCTAGTCTGCAAAAGTTCCTTTGTATAGCTTCTCAGTCTATCTGATGTCTTGCCCAATTTTAAGGGTTAGAGTCCATAGCGCATTTTGTTAAAGACTCATTGTGCGATCACTGAAACACCACACCGGTATTGAACTCCATTGGAACTGAGTGACTATTTAACGAGACATTTATTTTGATTGGGTCTAATTCAGATTTTGCTAAGCAATTTAACTGTTCCAAACCGGATGGAGATGGACTTTCCAGGGTCTTCTGGATACTGACCTATGAGTTCTTTTACTCAGTTTAGGTCTTGTGGGGCTCTTTGCTGTCTTGAGTCCGCATACCAGCAGCAACTGCAATGGCTTGTCAGCTTGGATCCTGAAGAAAATTTTAACCGTTTGGTCAAGGCTTAGTTTGTTTTGGGGTTTCACTGTGGACTGACTTACAATTCTTCTGTTCAAAATATGTCCTGAGCGAAGCTATGCAATTACCTTCACGCAAGTCGTGTTCCCTAAAATCAGTTGGATTGGTGAGGTATCCACTTCCTTTGGAATACCCTGAAACTCATGTGCTCCACTTGCCGCATTTTCCAATGATAAAGCCAGGTGTACTGCCTTTTTGAAGTCTAGTTCGGCTTCAGCTAGTGGGTGCTTTTGCATGGCTACATCAATCCCACGTGCCAAATGGTCTCTCAGCATCTCATTAAGGGTTAAACCAAAATCACATGCATCTGCCAGCCATCTTAACCTAGTCAAAAATCCCAATATGCATTCCCTTGTTCTTGAATTGCTGAGTAAAACCAATACTGTCTCAGAATTAGAGAAGGCTTGGTGTCATAATATTCCTCAACCAAATCCATCAACTCCTGAAAGCTTTTAATAACTGGTGCCCCAGGGAAAGTTAGGACCCTAATAACCAAAAAAGCTGTGGATCCACAAGCTATCAGGAGAATTACATGTTGCTTTTCATCTGTCTCAATGTCATTGACCGAGGAAAAATAATGCATTCCTTCCACATACTGGGTCCAGTCTTCGATGACAGTATTGAGTGAGTCAATCTTCCCAAATAACGGTATAATGCTTGAAATGTTTACCCCAACTCAAAGATGACTGTTATGAGCCAGTTTCTTCAGGAGAGTGCTTTTCTCTAATCTCCACTGGAACAACTCGACAGAGGAGGGTATCCTGTCACAAAGTCACCCTTTGTTTACATGTGGAGAGTCCTTGACACTGATCCAGCTCCCTCAGAGCCAGCTTTCAGAGTGAGCAGGATGTTTGACACTTCTGTTCTTATCTGTCAGCCAGGGCTCCCTGATTGGACCAGATGAACAGGCCCAGTCAGGGAACTCATATTCTATGAAGTTCACCTGCCTGACCTCATTATAATCACTACAAGATCATACCTGGAGTTGTATGCACACTTTTGGTGTCCATATCTGAGACAGGATAAATTTGCATTGAAGGTGTTATAGCAAAGCTTCACTTGCTTGGTTCCTAAGAGGAAAAGCGTTGCTTTTATGATGAATATGTAAGTAAATTCAGTCTATATACTCTGGAATTTAGAAGAATGAGACATGATCTCATTGATGCATCCAATGATCTAACTGGACATGACAAGGTAGACACCAAATGGTGTTTTCCTATAGCTATAAAACCTAGACCAAAAGGTATAGTCTCAGAATAAGGGGCAAATCATTTAGCACTCAGACAAGTAGAAAGGTCTTCACTCAGAGAATTTGCAATGTTTGGAATTTTCTATCCAAACAGTTATGGAGTCTTCATCATTGAAGATATTAAAGTCTGAGATTGACAGATTTTTGGTCTCGTGGTGAATCAAAAGTGAAGTTCAAGCTGAAGATCAACCATAGTTGGACTGAACAACAGAACAAGCTAAAATGAAAAATGATTCACTCCTGCTGCCATATCGCTTATTCTTATAATTTAGTTTAAGACACAGATAAAAGCAAGCATTAGGATACAACATACCTCTAAAGTGAGTTAACTGAAAACTTACAGTTTAAGTCCGTCATCAGTAAAATTAATTTGGATTGCTTTAGTAACTGATCTGCCAATTTTCCAGAAAGTAGGTATCCATCATGCAACAAAATCTTTTCTTTCATTTATAATTCTTTGATTACAGAACAGGAGTGAAAACTAGAATTAAAAATCCAAAACATCTTTGTTCCTTCATGCAACTGATTACCCAGAGGTACCTTCCACTTTCAAAAACTGTCTCTTATTTGAAAATAACATCTGCCAAAATGATTTTGATGCCAAATATTATGACACAAAAGGCACTGGCTAAATAAACAAGCATTATATGTGTCGCCATGTTAACAAAATAAAACAAGTATGTTGTAATTATATCACTTTTTTTTCAAGGAGAACCTTACTGCAGTGCTGTTAGAGATGATTTCATGAATCCTGCATTTCCAGTTTTGAATTACACTCAAATGGATCACAGGCTGCAGGATTAGTCTTACAGCATTGAACTGGGAGTTTACCTGTTTACTGCCTTAGCCTGGAGTTTTGTTGTGTGATTCAACCTTAAGTTAATCTGCTTATTGCGCAGGAAAAGAATGAATGATGTCCTCTACACTGCAAATTCTGACAGACTGAAAAAATGTGTATTAAAAATTGGCTGTGACAAGAGGGCCAGTCAAGTATAGTGTGTTTGGATAGGCATTGGTGTGATAGCCTCCCAGCCTCGTATGGCAGCCCAGCTTGGTGTGGCAATCTAATAGTGTAGCAATGTGGCCTCCCAGTCTGGTGTGGCAACCTACAGTCCTGGTGCAACAGCCTTCTGGTCTGGCGTGGCAGACCTTTGGCCGTGGTGACGGACTCTCCACCCAGCATGGTGGCCTCTTGGCCTGGCGTGGCGATTTCTCAGTGGCCCAGCATGGCAGTTTCTTGGCCTGCATGGTGGTCTTTCAGCGGTACACTGTGGTCTCTCAGCCCGGCACGGCCCCAGCATGGACTTCCGGTCTCAAGGTGATTCATCAAAGTGTGGTCCCATCATGGCTAAGCACTTTAGAAAGATTACAATATTTGAACATTTAGCTTTATTTCTTTATTTTCTAATTAAAGCTAAGAAGGCATCACTGTACTATAATTACTGCAATGTTTAACTTTTAACTTTCTCTTTCATTCAACCTTCGTTTTTAAAATTCTGTACCAAGGTACTTATACCCAAGATGGTGCCTTGTGTGACGACATGATACACTTTTCACCGTACCCCTGCACTTTAGTACTTGAGTACACATGACAATAAAATCAAAATCAATCAAATCAATTTACATATACACTACATCCACTCACCAGATCTCGAGTTACATAAGATGTATGTGTGCATCACAGGAAGTTGTTTCTCTCTCTCTGCATTGTCCACATTTCTTTAGTGTGAATCTTAGAAGGACAAATGAACATTGCTACATCACATAGGACTAAGGGTCAAGCTAGTGGTGAGCTTTCCTCAGCTTCACTAATGCTCCCTTTATGTCTACAGAACCAGAAAGTACAATTGAGGAGGGAGAGGGTATTGTCTAGAACTGGAATGCCAGACATCAAACAGACACTGAGTTGGAAGCACCAGAACTGGCAATGGGAACAGGTGAGATGCTGCATCTTAAATACTATGTTGAAATGGCAGATGTGGAGTGAGGAAGATTTGAACTTCGCCGTCATCTCTGGATACAATGGCAGTCTGTTACACATTTAGACAGGAGAGTACTATTCAATCACTCAATTACCAAATAATTGGTCCACGTGCTTCCTTTGTGGGTTTGACTGTTGCAGAGACTTGAAAACAAAAAAAAAAGGTGCATCACCTTAGAACTCCTCCAAGGATGACAGTGTCGACTGCCCCGAAGATGCAATGTCACATCTATTCCCTGTATCCAGTACCAATATAGATACAATCACCTTGGTGAGGAGTTGGTCACGCACTGATCCTATGTCACAATCTGATAAGCATCTGACAGCGAGGCAGGTGTCATTCAGGGAGGCAGTAACATACAAGTTCACTGAAAGAGGGTTTTACAGAGCAACTCCCTATTGTGCCATCGGTTGACGCAGAGCTACACTCAAGCAGCTGGAGTTGCAGAAACAAACAGTTTAGCGGAGCTATCTGGAGGCATTAGACAAGCGTGAAAAGTTGGCAGAGGGGGCCATCAAAGCTATGATTCAGGTGGGCTAGTGCACTATTTCTTTCTTGAAGAGGTCATTCCAATATGGAGAAACGGGAAGTGACTAGGGTTTTCCCGCAATGATAACGAGAACTTTTTATATCGTGAGAGTTTAATGATTCGAGACAGCAAACATTGCAGGGCATTATATTGCTTTTGGTTTAGTGGAAACAAGAAGTAATTTTTACTTAGGAAACATCCATAGATTGGAAAATGTTCATTTCAGTACACAGAAGAGCTGGCTGAGGTCAGATGTAATAACCATTTTTCCTGGAGAAAGCAGTTCATTAACAGTTGGAAAACAGGTTACCTCAGCGTAAGTGTCTTATCTTAGAAATTCCAGATCAGAAATGTCAGTTCTGAAGCTAAGAAAGTTTAAGTCTGAATAATCAAGGAAGTGGCTATCAAGCCCTCAAGACTAGGAACTGGAAGCAGCACTTAAGTTTCACCTATAAATGTGATGTAAAAAAGAGCAACTCCCACTTTGACGTTTGAGTACTATAAAGAGATATGATAGAATTTTATTTTGACATGTGTTTCAAAATCTTTCAAACTGTGTAATATGTAAATAGCTTGATTTGTTCTGTTTTATCTTCATTTGTTTGATAATAAACTTATGCTTTATTGTTAAGCACACAATGCTGCAGATTTGGTTTCATGTTTCAGGGAAAGACCACCACATTAAATTTAAAGAAAAAGCAAAATATGGTCTATCAAACCAGATTTCAGTCTGGGACCTGACTTATCCAGGACTAATATCAGCTGGTATCATAACAATATTTTGCATTGGTTTGATTGTGTTTCTCAGCCCTTTCTGTTTCATTCATTGAGGGTATCATAATTTTATACAGTGCGAGACAAAATGTGATTGCCTCGATGAGTGCAATCATTACATGACCATAAGGAGATGGAGTATCTGGGCTTTGTACATGTTGGAAAATTAACACCAATGGTCAAATAAGATAAACCTTTGCCTGGTTAGCCTTCATTGCACAACCATGCGCTAAAAACAAGAGAAGATATATTTGACTTTCACCTCCCATGGATTGACTTCACCCTTCCTCAAAATTATGTGGATTCTGATATCCCTCTGCCATAACTATCTCCTCTTTCACAACATCATCATTAGATTAATCACTGTGTCTAGGGCATAGAAACACATCTTCAACAAGTGAAAACGACATTCAGTGCATACCATTGCCATGCTGTATAACTTCAATGCTGCTTTAATTACACATCTATTCCTGGTGGATTTTCCATGCCTGGTTGATGCTCTGTAAACACTAAGCTTTTATTTAATTAAACGACTAAGGAGACCTCAGGCCAACATCAAACAACCTGCACTGAAAACTATGTATATTCTGACAGCTGTGACAAATTCCACTGCAACTTTTGAGACCATCCACAATATTATAAATAAAACAACACACTAAAACTCCAGAGATAATAGGTACTGCAGATGCCGGAGAATCTGAGATAACAAGGTGTGGAGCTGGATGAACACAGCAGGCCAAGCAGCATCATAGGAGCAGGAAAGCTTGACGTTTCGGGCCTAGACCCTTCATCAGAAATGGGGAGGGGAAGAGGGTGCTGAAATAAATAGGGAGAGAAGGGGAGGTGGATAGAAGATGGATAGAGGAGAGGATAGGTAGAGAGGAGGGAGACAAGTCAAAGTGGCGGGGATGGAGCCAGTAAAGGTGAGTGTAGGTAGGGAGGAGATAGGTCAGTCCAGGGAGGACGGACAGGTCAAGGGGGCGGGATGAGGTTAGTAGATAGGAGATGGGAGTGCGGCTTGAAGTGGGAGGAGGGCATAGGTGAGAGGAAGAACAGGTTAGGGAGGCGGGGACGAGCTGGACTGGTTTTGGGATGCGGTTGGGGAGGGGAGATTTTGAAGCTTGTGAAATTGTTACGTGGAACAATCCCTCTTCCGTACCTACACTGGGCCTAAACCTCACCTCTTCCTCCGTTACATTGATGACTGTATCGGCGCCGCCTCGTGCTCCCATGAGGAGCTCAAACAGTTCATCCACTTCACCAACACCTTCCACCCCAACCTTAAGTTCACCTGGACCATCTCTAACATCTCTCTCTCCTTCCTGGACCTCTCTGTCTCCATCTCGGGTAATCACCCAGAAACCAATATCCATTTCAAGCCCACCGACTCCCACAGCTACCTAGAATACACCTCCTCCCACCTACCTTCCTGCAAAAACGGCATCCCCTATTCCTAATTCCTTTGCCTCTGCCGCATCTGCTCCCAGGATGAGGCATTCCACTCCCATACATCTCAGATGTCCTCATTCTTCAAGGACCGCAACATCCCCCTCCACAGTGGTTGAGAATGCCCTCGACCGTGTCTCCTGCATTTCCCGCAACTCATCCCTCATACTCCATCCCCGCAATAACAACCAAAAAAGAATCCCCCTCATCCTCACATACCACCCCACCAACCTCCGGATCCAATGCATCATCCTCCGACACTTCCGCCATCTGCAATCAGACCCCACCACAAAAGACATTTTTCCCTCCCCACCCTTGTCTGCTTTCCGAAGGGACCACTCTCTCTGTGTAACTCCCTTGTCCGCTCCACACTCCCCTCCGGCCCCACCACACCTGGCACTTTTCCCTGCAACCGAAGGAAGTGCTACACCTGCCCCCACACCTCCTCCCTCACCCCAATCCCAGGCCCCAAGAAGACTTTCCCATTAGGCAGAGGTTCACCTGCACATCTGCCAATGTGGTATACTGCATCCGCTGTACCCGTTGTGGCCTCCTCTACATCGGGGAAACCAAGCTGAGGCTTGGGGACCGCTTTGCAGAACACCTGCGCTCAGTTCGCAACAAACAATTGCACCTCCCAGTCGCGAACCATTTCAACTCCCCCTCCCATTCTTCAGACGACATGTCCATCCTGGGCCTCCTGCAGTGCCACAATGATGCCACCCGAAGGCTGCAGGAACAGCAACTCATATTCAGCCTGGGAACCCTGCAGCCCAATGGTATCAATGTGGATTTCACAAGCTTCAAAATCTCCCCTCCCCCAACCGCATCCCAAAACCAGCCCAGCACGTCCCCGCCTCCCTAACTTGTTCTTCCCCTCACCTATCCCCTCCTCCCACCTCAAGCCCCACCCCCATCTCCTATCTCCTAACCTCATCCCACCCCCTTGACCTGTCCGTCCTTCCTGGACTGACCTATCTCCTCGCTACCTACACTCACCTTTACTGGCTCCATCCCCGCCTCTTCGACTTGTCTGCCTCCTCTCCACCTATCCTCTCCTCTATCCATCTTCTGTCCACCTTCCCCTCTCTCCCTATTTATTTCAGAACCCTCTTCCCCTCCCCCATTTCTGATGAAGGGTCTAGGCCCGAAACGTCAAGCATTCCTGCTCCTATGATGCTGCTTGGCCTGCTGTGTTCATCTAGCCCCACACCTTGTTATCACGGTTAGTGTTGATTTGCCTGAAACTTGTCAATTAATTATTTTCTCACAATGCTGCTCAATTGCACACCATATTGGTCATATACCCTGCATCAATGTCAATGGTTTATTCAGTAGTCCTATTCATTCAACAGAACTTTCTTGTGTAGAATGAGGTCAGATTATTACTTTCCTCTGGGTAAGGCTAGAAAAACCACAGGAACACCTGCTTTTCTTAAATCAAGACATTGTGAAGGCATTCGGTAAATTTTATTTACATTCCTGAGGTCTGTCTGGGATGAGGTTTTATTTTGAAACCTGTGATTTATTTGCAAATTGTGTAGTCTATGGGGAAAATGAATAATCTTTTCAGAGTCAAAAACAGCAGCATGCAAATCTTCAGACGTATGCATGGATTAAATATAATGTCTGCTTGATGATAATTGCTTTAAAAAGGACTTTTATTGTTTTCAGAATAAATAATAAATCAGAATTTATTCAAGTGTCTTGAAGTTTTGCCTTTCTCTAAATTGGAAATGTTGTATCACTGATGTTTTCTTCTCAACACTGTTTTTATTCCTGTTTTCCTGCTTCAAGATGTAATAGTAGAAAAGCTTAACTACAATCTGTTGAAAAATATTGATTTGTGTAGAAAATGAAAGACATTAAGATTTCAAGAGGCATTGACATAGGATAGCTCAATAGCTAACATTATACTTTTAAGCTTAGAAATTTAAAATATGAAATTAAAAGCTAGTCTTAACTAGATCCATGCAAAGGAATACTTTTTGACAGCTTCAGCAACACAGGTGAACAAGTGACAAAGGACATATTCTGCCGAATATTAATGCAGCCATCAGGTTGTTTAACAAGTGGAGTCTGTAATGTGAATCGTAAAAATAGTTTTCCTAACTTAAAAGATGCAGTTTAAAGAACTGACCAGAGAGAATATGATTTTAAAGAGTAGAGAATTATAAGAAAACAATGGTCAACAAAATCAGTGGACATAATTGCTTCTTTGTTGTTCTTTGAGAGGCATTGAACATAAATTAAAACAAGTCTTAATTAATTTACATTCAGTAAATGACTAACAGGAGTCTTGGTCTTCTGCTTAGTTTAGTTTCTCTACTTCAATAAAATAGTTTAGTCTCATCATTGCTTAATAGTAGTTAATAATTTAAAGTATTTACTTGACAAGTACAACTTCACAAAGTTAACTTGAAGTCAATACTACAGGGTGGCACAGTGGTTAGCGTGCTGCCTCACAGCTCCAGGAACCTGGGTTTGATTCCACCCTCGGGCAACTATCTGCATGGAGTTTGCATGTTCTCCCTGCGTCTATATGGGTTTCCTCCCACAGTCCAAAGATGTGCAGGTTAGGTGGATTGTCTATGCTAAATTGCCCATAGTGTTCTGGGATGTGTATATTGGGGGATGGTTCTGGGTAGGATGCTCTGAGGGCCAGTGTGGACTTGCTGGGCCAAAGGGCCTGTTTCCACGCTGTAGAGATTCAATTTGATTTAATATATAAGTAGTACAAGATTAATCATTCAAATATCTCAGGTCCAGAGGTTTGGCTAAGCCTGAGGCACTAGTCTTCAATTTAAGAGTCAGAATTTAGGCAGGGCCAATGGTCTTTATTGTATCCCTTGATATTGCAATGAAAGGTGTATTGTTTATGTATCATTTTTACAGTTTGAATTTAAAAACAGTGGTTCCTGAGTGTTAGCAAGCATGGGGCTGGATGAACACAGCAGGTTAAGCAGCATCATAGGAGCAGGAAAACTTGACGTTTCGGGCCTAAACCCTTCATCAGAAATGGGGGAGGGGAAGAGGGTTCTGAAATAAATAGGGAGAGAAGGGGAGGTGGATAGAGGATGGATAGAGGAGAGGATAGGTGGAGAGGAGGCAGACAAGTCGAAGAGGCGGGGATGGAGCCAGTAAAGGTGAGTGTAGGTAGGGGGTAGGGAGGAGATAGGTCAGTCCAGGGAGGACGGACAGGTCAAGGGGGCGGGATGATGTTAGTAGATAGGAGATGGGGGTGGGGCTTGAAGTGAGAGGGAAAACAGGTTAGGGAGGTGGAGATGAGCTGGGCTGGTT
>JAHRHZ010000075.1:23057040-23083133 GCA_024137785.1 Ginglymostoma cirratum
GGAAAAGTGCCGGGTGTGGTGGGGCTGGAGGGGAGTGTGGAGCGGACAAGGGAGTTGCGGAGGGAGTGGTCCCTCCGGAAGGCAGATAAGGGTAGGGAGGGAAAAATGTCTTTGGTGGTGGGGTCTGATTGCAGATGGCGGAAGTGTCGGAGGATGATGCATTGGATCCGGAGGTTGGTGGGGTGGTATGTGAGGACGAGGGGGATTCTTTTTTGGTTATTGGTGCGGGGACGGGGCGTGAGGGATGTGTTCCGGGAAATGCGGGAGACACGGTTGAGGGCGTTCTCGACCACTGTGGGGGGGACGTTGCGGTCCTTGAAGAATGAGGACATTTGAGATGTGCGGGATTGGAATGTCTCATCCTGGGAGCAGATGTGGCGGAGGCGAAGGAATTGGGAATAGGGGATGGCATTTTTGCAGGAGGGTGGGTGGGAGGAGGTGTATTCCAGGTAGCTGTGGGAGTCAGTGGGCTTGAAATGGACATCTGTCTCTAGGTGGTTGCCCGAGATGGAGACAGAGAGGTCCAGGAAGGAGAGAGAAGTGTTGGAGATGGTCCAGGTGAACTTCAGGTTGGGGTGGAAGGTGTTGGTGAATTGGATGAACTGTTCGAGCTCCTCGTGGGAGCACAAGGCGGCGCCGATGCAGTCATCAATGTAACGGAGGAAGAAGTGGGGTTTCGGGCCAGTCTGCCTCCTCTCCACCTATCCTCTCCTCTATCCATCCTCTATCCACCTCCCCCTCTCTCCCTATTTATTTCAGAACCCTCTTCCCCTCCCCCATTTCTGATGAAGGGTTTAGGCCCGAAACGTCAAGTTTTCCTGCTCCTACGATGCTGCTTGACCTGCTGTGTTCATCCAGCCCCATGCTTGTTATCTCGGATTCTCCAGCATCTGCAGTACCTTTTATCTCTGGTTCCTGAGTGTTAGCCTCATTTGTGAAAGGTTCTTTCTTAATTAAAACAAAAGGACTAGATAGTCCTTCGGGAACACCAACCTAATTTAGTCTCCTTCAGACAGATGACTACGAACCCCTGGAATATTAATAGCAAATTGTATATATTGGGGTTAGGTGGAATAAACATTTAAGGCTTGTTTTCAATTTAGAATAATCAAAAATTGATTTTTGGTTCAGAAAACTCAATAGTTGATTATTTTTGGGGCAGTTAGGAGGAGACCTGACTGGGGTCATAAGCAACTATAGTTTCTCTCATAGAAAGAGTTTTTCAGAGAAGTTAAGGCAATGCAGCAGAAAAATTTGGTTTCTGCAACTTCCACGAGTGTTAGGTTAGACATTGGCAGTTATTAGAAGCTGAGAAAATTTAAGTTCTCAAGTTTTGTGAGTATTCATATAAAAAGACTCTACAGTTAACCGATTCTCCCTGGTTTCTGAGATAACAAGGTGTAGAGGTGGATGAACACAGCAGGCCAAGCAGCATCAGAGGAACAGGAAGGCTGACGTTTCGGGCCTAGATCCTCCTTCAGAAAAATTCTGAAGAAGGGTCTAGGCCCGAAGCGTCAGCCTTCCTGCTCCTCTGATGCTGCTTGGCCTGCTGTGTTCATCCAGCTCTACACCTTGTTTTCTCAGATTCTCCAGTTCCTACTATCTCTCCCTGGTTTCTGTCTTGTTATGTTGAACTTAAAGTTTTGAAATAGGTATTTTTTTCCAAGATTTGAATTACTGTAAAAGTGATGTTTATGGAAGACAGGTTGAAACTTGTTTTGTGAATGCTTTAAGATTTTTCTAACTATATTCTACATCCAGAGAGTTTGTTGGTCAATTTGATTTTTGTCCTCTGTGTAATGAATTTCTGCTCTTTCCTTAAAGAACTCTAAACCAGAGAAACAACTTCTCTGTATTTAGTCTGCAGAGTTCCTTCATTTTGCTTTAATGTTCCAATTAGATCACTAATGCCTGAGAATATAGGTACACAGTCTACTCAACCTCTCACAGCTATTAATCTAGGGGACCTTCACTTACCACCCTCAATTCATGTACGGGTCAATGCATTGAGTATAGGAGTTGAGATGTCATGTCGTGGCTGTACAGGACATTGGTTAGGCCACTTTTGGAATGCTGGATTCAATTCTGGTCTCCCTGCAATGTGAAACTTGAAAGGGTTCAGAAAGCATTTGCATAGATGTTTCCAGGGTTGGACAGTTTGAATTATAGGGAGAGGATGACTAGGCTGGGGCTGTATTCCCTGGAGAGTCGGAGGCCGAGGGGTGACCTTATAGAGGTTTATAAAGTCACGAGGGACATGGATAGGGTGAATAACCAAGATCTTTTTTCTCGTGTGGCTGAGTCCAAAACTAGAGAGCATAGGTTTAAGGTGAGAGGGTTGATATAATAAAAAGGACTTAAGGGGCAATGTTTTCATGTAGAGGGTGGTGCACATATGGAATGACCTGCCAGAGGAAGTGGTGCAGGCTGCTACAATTATGACATTTAAAAGGCATCTGGATGAGTACATGAATAGGAAGGGTTTAGAGGAATATGGGTCAAATGCTGGCAAATGGGACTAGATTTATCTAGGATACCAAGTCAGCATGAAATAGTGGCCAAATGGTCTCTTTCCGTGTTACATATCTCTATGACTCTAAGTATATCCTCTTTATTTGATATGGAAAGCTAAAATGCATACAGTACCCCAGTGTGGTCTCTCAAAGTCCCATACAATTTAGGAAGACTCCATCACAGGCAACATCCTGGTGAATCCTTTCTGCGCTCTCTCCAGCGCAATCACATCCTTCCTATAGTGCAGAAGCAGGAACTACACACAGCAGTGTGGCCAGTTGTGGCCTAACCAAAGTACTTTACAGCTCCAATATAATGTCCCTGTTCTTACAATTTATGCCTTAACTGACAAAGGCAAGTGTCTCATATCAGAGGTAGTAAGAACTGCCGATGCTGGAGTCAGAGATAACAAGGTGTGGAGCTGGAGGAGCACAGCAGGCCAGGCAGCATAAGAGGAGCAGGAAAGTTGATGTTTCGGGTCGGGACCCTTCTTCAGAAATGGGGGAGGGGGATGGGAGCTCCAAAAGAAATAGTCTCATGTGCCTGCTTAACTACCCTATCAACCTGTCCTGCCACCTTCAGGGATTTATGGAAAAACACCCCAGCATCCCTCTGTTCATCTGAGCTTAATAGTTTCCTGACATGCTTTACTTGCTTGTCTTGTTACTTCTTCCAAATGCATACTTATCTGATTTCTATCTGTCAATCATTTCCCATCTGAACAATCTATTTACATGCTCCTGGAACCTAGGAACTTCTTCCTCACTGTCAACAAACCTGGCCAATCTTTGCCATCTGCAAACTTACTCATAATCCACTCGCCCACCCATCCCCACCCCAACTCTCCTCCATCTGCTATCTCATTGTCCATTCAGTTAACACACCTGTATCTCTTTACAGCCTCCATGTGAACTCATCAGAACTCCACCTTGTTTTGAATCATAAGCAAACCTAGACATATTGCTGTCTTTCTTTATCTAAGTCATTAATATATAGACTGTAAATAGTTACGGCCCCAGCATTGATCATTGCAGCAGCCCACTAATTATGTGTTGCTGATTTGAAAATGCCCAATTTATATGCTCTTTGTTTCCTGTCTGTTAACCAGTGCTGTAACCATACCAATATATTAGCTCCAACACCACAAGCCCTTTTATTTCCTAGTAATCTTTTGTGCGGTGCCTCATCAAGTGAATTATGGAAATTCAGGAGTACTATATCTGCGAGCACTCCTTTAACTACCCTATTAGATATATTTTCAACAAAGAAACAGTCCAAACTTGATTCCCCTTTTGTATGACCATGTTGATTTTTTGCCTGCTTAAACTATGATATGCGAATTACGTTAAAACTTCCTTAGCAATAGATTCCAACTCTTTTCAAATGACTGACGTCAGGTTAACAGGCCTGTAGTTCTTTTTCTCTTTCCCCCTTTTTTTGAAAATCGCTGCACATTATGGACTTCTAATCTCCTACTAGAATCCCAAGTACTTTTAAAAACTCATTGCCAGAGCATTCAATATTTCCGCAGCTATTTCTTTAATTGGTAACATCACCAAATATAAATCAGTCTGCACATTTGGTTTCTTTTCATTTTCAGATTCTACGGAGGACCATAACAGAAAAACAGAATTGGACATACCCAGCAGGTCTGTTAATATCCAACTTTACACATTAGAGGTTAACATATCATGAGAGCAGATCAGTATTTTGTTTCTGACTCAGCTTGCCAAATTTCTTTCCAGTCAACTTTTCAGTTGTTGACATTAACAAGCATTGCAAACATACATAGAATATGAACGTAGAACAGTACAGCACAGTACAGGCCCTTCAGCCCATGATGTTGTGCCAACCTATTATCCTACTAAGATCTATCGACCCTGCATACCTTACATTTTCCTATCCTGCATGTGCCTATCCAAGAGTCACTTAAAAGTCTCTAAAGTATCTGACTCCACTACCACTGCCAGCAGCGCATTCCACACGCCCACCACTCTCTGTGTAAAGAACCTACTTCTGACATCTCCCCCATACCTTCCTCCAATCAGCTTAAAATTATGCCCCCTCATAATAGCCCTGGGAAAAAGTCTCTGACTATCCACTCTATGCTTCTCATTATCTTGTACACCTCTATCAAGTCATCTCTCATCCTTCTTCACTCCAATGAAAAAAGCTCTAGCTCACTCAACCTTTCCTCATAAAGACCTGCCCTCCAGTCCAGGCAGCATCCTGGCAAATCTCCTCTGCACCCACTCTAAAGCTTACACATCTTTCCTATAATGAGTTGATCAGAACTGTACACAATATTCCAAGTGTGGTCTAACCAGAGTTTTATCGAGCTGCAGCATAACCTCACGGCTCTTAAACTCAAGTCCCCTGCCAATGAAAGCCAACACACCATACGCCTTCTTTACAACCCTATCAACTTGGGTAGCAACTTTGTGGGATCTATGCACATGGACCCCAAGATCCCTCTGTTCCTCCACACTGCCGAGAATCCAACCATTAACCCTGTATTCTGCATTCAAATTCGACCTTCCAAAATGAATCACATACTCATACAAATGAGTTTATTAAAAACCGAAGGGTCAGGATCATCAGAAATGTCTTTAATGCAGAAATTCCAGATCCAAATGCAACAAATAGAACATGGATTAATGTCGACAGCAGTATCTGTGGAGAATGTGTTCTGAAGTACAATCATGCTGGATTTGAAATGTTAACTCTCTTTCTCTCTCCGCAGATGCTGCCAGATCTGGTGAGTTTCTCCAGCACACCCCACAGTATTTACGGGTAAAATGACAGTAGGCAAGTATTTGTAAAACTATCAGTCACCATTCACCCTTAGTAACACCTTAGCAATGGTTTCCTCTCCTGCAGTATAGCTTAACAGAGAAAGGACACAAAAGGCAACCATTGTGGAAAATAACAAGCTCTGCGAGTTGGACTTTTGTCCCTGGACTTGATTTTTTAACTTACGTAACACTTGTACAAGACCACACCAAGAACATAGCTTTACAAAATTTACTTTTGCTGCATGCAAAAAAAAGTTTGAGTGTAAATAGAAAAACACAAGCAAGAAAACAAGTATGCATGCATACTGGATATCAAATTTTATTTCAATAAACCAAAACTCAAACAAAACAGTTTACAAGTCAAAAGAGTGTAGCTCAAAAAATAATAATCAGTGGTCCACAATCAAAGAAGTATTTATTTTTTCAAGAGAAAAATTATACATCGGTTTGCACATTGCTATAATACTGCTTCATGTTCTGAACAGCAGTTACAGGAGGGGACACTGACAGCCTACAGCTGTGCTCATTCTTAAAGATTTAACAAATTCCTAGAATGGAGAGGGAGTTATCTTATGAAATTTGAACAGGATGGGGCTATACCCATTGGAGTTTAGAGGAATGAGAAATGTTCTTATTGAAACAATGAGATTCTGACGGAACTTGACAGGGTGGCTGCTAAGAGGGTGTTTTCTTTTATGGGAGGAATTATAATTGGGAAAGAGATTAAAAACAAAAATATGAGGAGATTTTCTTTCTCTCTTTTGTCTATGCCACTCTCAGCCCCAGACAACAGTGGAGACAGGGTCATTGAAATTATTCAAGGCTTAGTTAGATTGATGTTGGTGCATGAGGATGTCGAGGACCACGGGAGCAGATCGGAAAGTAGAATTGAGACTGGAGTCAGATCTATTATGATCTTATCAAATGGCAGAGCAGGCGCAAACAGCCAATGGCCTAGTCTTGCTCCTAAGTCCCTGTGCAAGATAGCCTGTGGCAGACACAAGGTGAGGACAGCAGTCAGATGATAGTCTGTGAATACGATCTCACCTTCATTATTGGATTTCTGATTTGGTCACAATAGTTCTATCTAATGAAATATTAGAGTATCTTAGAATAAAATCACTGATTGAAAGTGTTCTTAGTGCTTTTGGTGTTTATCAAGGATTAAAACTTTAAGATTCAAATCATCTAAATATATTCCAATTGACACAAACTAAACCTTTTAGTATTCCTGGGTTCAAATGACTTAATAAGACTCAGTTCCTGACAGGGCCCAATGAAGAAATGATTCAGTATGTGGGCGTGAGAAGTATTGGTATTGGCAAGTGGCTACAACATCCCATGGCATTGTTAACAAATAGTGAAGACATGCCTTCTGCCTGGTCCCGGGGAGGGGAAGAATGAACGGACGGGATTGTAATGGTGAGGGGTATGTATTTATCATGGTGGTAATAGTGGCACCTTGCTATGTACACATTGACAACTATGTTAAATAAGTGACTGCAAAGTGGAAACATTTCATTCACCTGGGAAAGGTTTTGGGAAGGTTAGAGGTTGTAAATGCAAATGGGTATTGTTTAGCTGCAACTCAGTGAGTAGCAGTACCTCTCTCACCAACTAAGTCTGAAGATTTATATTTGAGTCCCCAGTAATCAAGGTCAACACTCTTAGGATCAGTACCGACGAAGCACTGTGCTGTGGAAGGTGCGTAGAAGCATAGAAAATAGGAACAAGAGTTGGCCTTTTGGCCTGCTTTTTCACTATTCAACATGATCATGAATAATCATCCAGCTCAGTCCTTTGTTCCCACTTTCGTCCCATACCCTTTGATCTGTTTAGCCCTAAGGACTATATCTATCTCCTCTGTGAAAACATTCAATGTTTTGTCTTTAATCGCTTTCCGTGCCAGAGAATTCCACAGCCTCACCACTCTCTCACTGAAGAAATTTCTTTTTGGCTAAGTCCTCAATGGCCTCCCCTTTAGCCTGAGACTATCACTACTGCTTCTGGGCTCCCAGGTCATCAGAAACATCCTTTTTGTATTTACCCTGTCTAGTCCTGTTAGAACTTTACAGGCTTCTAAGAGATTTCCTCTTAATTCTTCTAAACTCCAGTGAACATAATCCTAAGCAACCCAGTCTCTCTTCCCATGTCAGTTCTGCCATCCTGGGAATCAGTCTGGTAAACCTTTGCCATACTTTTTCTATTGCAAGAATATCCTTCCTCAGATAAGGAGACCAAACTGCACACAATACTCCAGGGGTAGTCTCACCAATTGCAGCAAAACATTCCTGTTCCTGAAAACTAAGGAAGGCTAACATACCATTTGCCTTCCTCACTACTTGCTGCATCTGTATGCTTCCTTTCAGTGACTAGTGTTGAAGGAACCCAGGTCTCAATGCACCTCCCATTTTCCTAATCTATCATCATCAGATAATAATTCAATTCGATTTTTGCAACCAAAGTGGATAACCTCACATTTATTCACATTTTACTTCATCTGCCATGCATTTTCCCACTCAATCAAATTGTCCAAATAACACTTCAGCATTTCTGTATCTTCCTCACAGTTCACCCTAACTCGGAGATAATGCATTTAGTTCTGTCACCTAGATCATTAACGTATGTTGTGAACAGTGGGGTCCAAGCACTCATCCCTATGGTACCCCTCTAGTCACTGAATGCCACTCAAAAAATGACCAGTTTATTCCTACTCTTTGTTTTTTGTCTGCTAGCCAGTTCTCTATCCATGTTAGTACGGTACCCCTATCCCATGTACATTAATTTTACATGCTAATCGCGTATGTAGGACCTTATTGAATGCCTTCTGAAAGTCCAAATTAACTACATCACCTCTACGAGTTACATCTTCAAAAAATTCCAATAGATTTGTCAAACATAATTTCCCTTTCATAAAATCATGCTGACTCTGTCCGATCCTGTCATTGTTTTCTAAGTGCTTAGCTATTAAATCTCTTGCATCTTCCATCCTACTGACTCAGGCTAGCCAATCAATAATTCCCTGTTTTCTTTCTACCACGTTTTTTTCTGGAAAAGAGCGGTTACATTACTTACATTAAAATCCTTAGGAACTGTTCCCAAGGCTATGGAATTTTGAGAGTTGACTATCAATGCAACCATTATTTCTAGGGCCACTTTCTTAAGTACTGAAGAAGTACTGCACTGTTGGAGGGTCAAAGATCTGGTGTGCTCATACATGAAAGAAAAAAATGTTAATCTGCAGGTACAGAAAGGAAACCAGAATGCCATTGCAGTGTCGGCCTATATTACAACGTAGTGGAATAAAGAAGTATGGAAGTCTTATTACAGCTGTACAGGGCGTTGGTGAAACAACAACTGGAGTATTGTGTTCAGTTTGGCCACCGTACATAGAGAATGACATACGTGCAGAGGGAGCAATATAGACTAGGTTGATTCCTGGGAATGAAGGGGTTCTCCTATTAGGACAGATGGACCAAGTTAGGTCTACACCTATTCCAATTTTAAAAAATGAGAAGTTATCTTATTGAAGCATAAAAGATTCTAACAGAGCTTGATAGGATAAATGCTAAGAGTTTCCCTTGTGAGAAATAGTGACACAGTTTAAAAATAATGTGAGTCTCTTTCAAAACTAAGATGAAGGAATTTCCTCTGTCAAAGGGTTGTTAGGTATTTGGAATTCAGTTCACAAGCACTAGTACAGGCTGAGTCATTTAATATATTCAAAGTTGAATCAGTAAAATTTCTGAACATCGAAGTGGATTTAAGGCCACGGTCTGATCAGCCATCCTTCAATAGAATTATGGAGCATGTTCGAGGGACCAAATGGTCTCCTACTACACCTATATTTGAAATAAGATGATCATTTGAACTAAAGAGGGACTAAATGCAAGGCTTGAGACACACCTCTTGATGATCTTGCGAATGGTTACTGCTTAGTGTTGACAAAGAAAATGGAGTTGGAAAGTCTTGTTACGTAGTACTTCATTCGACACCATATTTCCTTAGGATTCCACGGTGTGGGATTCAGAGCTATGCATCACCACGCCTTCTCAGGATTCAACTCTAGGAGATATCAAGTAATCAGGAAAATAGTGACTTGTAATAGCTTCCACCCCTTTTTGTTCAATTTCGTGCCTGAGAAGTGAATGTTTCTTGCATATAAACCATTTATTGGTCACAGTGTTTCTTTCCAATCTGACCGATCAACTCAAAGTACTGTTTTACGCTGATTGGTGTAAATGATGTACTCTGGAGAAATCACAAGAAATATTTATATGGAAAACCTCAGGCATCTATTCAATTCTGCCATGCCATGCAGTTGCCACTGCACTATCATTGTGTTATTTTGACAGATTTTCTATGACTCTGACACAAAGACAATATTACGTAACATTTTCATTAAGACTTAAAATATTGAGCAACAAGGCATTGGCTGTGACTTCCCTTTCCTGAGATTAAATGTGGGGTGGGCGTGTCAACAAACTCACAAATTCCACCAATGTGAATGCTCATCACGTTGTATACCAGGCTGCTTATAATCTGACTGGCAAGCTTCTCAACCTATTGCAGTCTTCGACAGTGGTGTCCCAGTTTGTTGGTAGCTACCAGGCAGAGGTCAGCAGCATCTGGATCCTAAAGACCACCAAGTGAGGCCTACTCAGGCTGCTCGCTGGGTGAGGGCATCATGGCAAGGATGGGGTGGTGTAGGAGGCAAGGGCAGGGAAATTTCAGAAACTGAGCCTTTGATGATTCACCCCTGGTGTTTGGGACAAATTATGCCCCCTCCTAAAGCCAGCGGGTTGGTCACCCTGGTTATCCATTTAGGAAATCAGTCATTTTGCAGGAAAGTAACTGCAGAAGTGTCAGGTGAAGACCCTTAAGTGGTCAATTAATAGTCATTTAAGGTCTTTAATTGCTGGCATTCTCAAATTGGCAAGTAAATGGGAAAACTGCTGGTAAATACAGTTGGTTCTCAATGGACCTCCTGGTGAAAGGGGGCAAGTACCTCGATGAGCCAACTCTGCTACTTATTTCTCCCTCATGCCCACTTCCCACTTCATTGCAATTTTATTACTAAAATGAAATCAATAAAACTCCAATAGCTATTCTGAATAAATTCTTCTTTGCTAACAGATTAAACTGTTCAATAGAGCTGTATAGTAAAGACAGATTAAGTTCGCCAGTGAGCAGAATATTTGGATAAAGAGATTACTTGGATCATCATTTGCATAGATTTTGGGGAAAAAAAAGTAGGTGGTTCAAACATTTCTACGCCAGTCTATGAAGGTAAATTTTTAGGTCTAGCCAAAAGAATTTAATTATTCTAAAGCGCGAAACTGTGAGCAAATATTGAAAAAAATTCTGCATAATTGCTCTCAGCCAAGTGCAGCATGCTAAGGATTGAAAACTTTACAGTTGAGTGGTTGTTAAGGAACATCCTATACCTGGATCGGATTTAAATGCTGAGATGTTTGCCTGCCTCAGGAATTCTGTATAACAGGAATCAATGGGAAGCTGTTCAGTCTACTGGAACGCTACGCTTCTTTGAACCACAATTATGCTTGGATCAGTTGTGCATTTCCCAGGCATTATTTTCAGTATCTTCCTTCAAATAATACCCAACTTTGCAGCACTTTAGTGTGTTTTCTAATGAAGAAAGTGATTATCCCTTGTTAACAATAAAAACAGACCTAACAGCAACATTTTCTTGAGTAAGAAGCAATGATCCTCTCAGTCCCAATGTAGATGCGACATACCCAATAAATTGCTTTTTCAAAGATTAGTTCCTGTTGATTTTGTGGGTAAGTGCAGCAGGCAGTTTGTACACAACCATGTCCTACAAGACTAAAGACATGAATAGCCAGTTCATTTGCTTTGCTGTTGATTGAGGATGAGTGTCGTCCAGCCAAGTAGGAGAACTCCTGGTTCTTAAAATTGCCTTGGTATGTTTTGGTTCATCTAAATAGATGGGCCCCAGGTAAACTACTCATCTAAAAAATCTAGGACAATAGGTTAACCCCTGAAAACAGGCATGGGGATCAGTACACAATTAACACGTCATTTCATGGTGATGCACACAGAACTGGCACTACCTGCTCCTTCAAATGATTATTGTGCACTACCTTCGCTCCGCATGCTTCTGTCAGTAGTCTGTTCTGTAAGTCTTTAAAGTGACATGCATTGTGAATGCAACAAATTTTAGGAGAATCAATTTTTACAAAACTGTATCTGAACTGTGGCATTTTGAGCAATTGCTCACTATGTGGGAGAAAGAACCAATTTCTTCAGGCCATGCACTGGGGACCTTCATACAAAAGGTGAAAATAACATATATGTTCCATATCTTCAGTGGGCAGGAGATTTCCTAGATTTCCTAAATGTCTGCTCAAGTGGGACCAAACAACAAGGTACTGGATGGCTCTTTGAAAACGGATCCAGACACTGGAAGAAATGCTCCAGTACACTCTGGATTTCAATCTGGATAAATTTGAGGTTATGCATTTGAGCAGGACAAACAAGGCATGGGAATACTTCTGCAGTTCTTACTATCTCCAAGGGAATACATGATGAACGTTAGAACCTGGGAAGCACAAAGAATCAAAGGGACCTTGGTGTGCATGTAACACTGGTCCCTTAAGGCTTCGGGATAGGTGGATAAAATGGTTAGGAAGGAATATGGGATTCTCGCCTTCATAAGTCAAGGCACGGAATTTAAGAGCATAGAGATTATGCCAAGCCAAGTGGCCTTTTTCTGGGTTGTAGATCTCTACGACTAACAGAGATGGCATGTTCTATATTATCATATATGTTCTTGCAGTAGATCTGCTATGTGCATGTGTGTTAAGGATAGTTCTGGAAATGTTAGCCACATGCTAATTACAGAACCTTTTATCAGCTAGTAGCCATTATGTGACTCATGACAATAAGTAAATACCAAAGGGACTGCCACTCAGTGAAGGAATCATGAGAATTGTTTGTGTACAATGCATTGTCTGTGGCCACACAACTTTACGCATGAATTGAATTTCTTTTAATTTATGAAAAGCCCAAGTATGTGAGGCATACACAAGGCAATCTACATGTGGCAAATGGCATTCTGTACTATGAGAAAGCCAACAATTCATGAGAAAACTCAAGCTCACTGTAATTATTTGTCTCTGACAGAAAGATGTGAGATAAAGATGTCTCTATAATATGAAGAGCCTCAGTGACCTCTCATGTGCCGCAAGTTAAGATTTGTTCGTATCTCCAGAGAGAGCCTATCGGGTGGGGGGGGGGGCGGGGTGGTCAGATACATAAAAGTTGAGATTTTGCTACCCTACAGGCAATGCTACCTCAACCCTAGAATGAGGTTGCAGTTGTGGCTTAATTAGCTGGTAGATTGTCGTCACGAACATGTTAATGAAGCAAGGACATCTCAAGCACAGTCATCACCAAAGTGGAGGCAAAAGGGGTATTATGGCAATAGCCCTCAGTAGGTATGTTCTCCTGCAGAGAGCCCTTCAACCGTTGTAGCAGCATGTTCTGCTCTTCATAGCCTCTTATCAATCTCCTGATCAGTTTCCAGTAAAAAAAAGCCTCATCATGCTCCCAAGTACCTGGGAGTGACTTGATTCACCAGGTGTGCTTTTCTCCATTGATTTAAAAGCTTCAACCGCATTCAGATAACTCCAACTAAAATTTTCAAACTGGAGGCAAGTGTACAAAAGCTCCAAAGCTGTGTCTAATTGTACCAACAGACAGAAGAAACAATCCATGACTGACCTGCAAGTTAATAATCGCTTTAAAAAGTTGCGATGGGATTTCCATTTATTGCTCTTTTGGGTGTGCTCAGCTGTGAAAGGTTGGGACAGAATGGAGGCTGGAGCATGGAGACTGAAAGTGTCAGCACTGGCGTTGAATCAATGGTGCATACTGATGTGCTTCTTATCTGTGCACTTTGCACACTGTTAGACACGTTTGCAAACCCCTTTACCAAGTTGGTCTTTGGCAAACTTCAGTTTAGATGTGTGCAGAAATCCTGGATCCTATTTGTGTGTGTCAGATGCATATGTAACTCCTTTAAAAAAAAGAGTGCTACAGATGTTAATTTCTCCCTCCGTTGTCTCTACCAGCACAACATTCCCTCAGCACTCTCTGAAATGTCAGCCTAGACTTTGTGCCAAAGTCCTAATTTGAAAGTGGGACATATCCCAGAAGGTTGCTTCACACCAACACAAGTCCACACTTGTTGCAGTGAATTTCAAGTCAATTACAAAGATCATAATTTAAATGGTCCCAGGCATTCCGTTAGGCTACCCAATAAGCTTAAATATTAGATAATTTATATAATATTCAGATCAAGCAGATAGCTCCCTTTTGACATTAAAATTAGCTGCCAAAGGAGTGGAGACTACGTAAGCATACATCCATTCAGCATCATTGTCACTGCATCAATGTTGGCCGGAATGTGTTCAGTCTGCAAATAACAAAGTCTGCCAGTTGTACAAAATAATCAGTTGATACAAATTTTAAGTCAACGGATCCAGAGCACTAAAATTCTGATAATGTCTGCCAAATTACCAAGAAATCCCTTGACCGTAACCATATCCGGTTGGCATGGATAAGTTGGACCGAAGGGTCTGTTTCCGTGCTATACATCTCTATGACTCTATCCTGAATAGGAATAACAAAAGTCATTTATAATTCAATGCAGTACCAGGAATCAGACCTCTGCTTTGATTAAAGTTAATCTACTTTTATCACTCTTCAGATCCTGCTTGATCCGCTAAGTATTTCCAGCTTCTGTTTAATGTTTCTTATGTTGATTGAAAAATATTATAAACAATAAATGTAAAGGAAAGCCACAAAAATGAAAATGGTGTGTTAACATTCTGAACAAATAATTTCAGTTTAAGGTTTTAGGTAATCATTTGTGAGCTTTATTTTTACAAATTCGCTCACAATTCATTGCCCATCCCCAACAGCACAGAGGGCATTCAGAGTCAACATCACTGTCAGTCTGCAGTCACTTAAAAGCCAGACAAGGTACGGATGGCAGATTTCCTTCCCTAAAGAACATTAGTGAACCAGATGAGTTTTGATGACAATTGACACTGGTTAGCTAGTTGCCATTAGGTCAGCTTTTTATTCCATACTGTATTGAATTCAAATTTTACCATCTGTCATATTGGGACTCAAACTCATTTCCCAGAACATTGGCCTTGAGTTCTGGATAGCTATTCCAGGGACATTACTATTATGCCACTGCCTCCCACTTCAAGACAAATTTGTTACACCGAAAGGAATCTATATTACAGATGATTCAGCATCAGGAGTAGAAGGAAAAATTTGATCATCTTTGAGACTGCAAAACCTGAAAGCTAGAACTTGTGTGTTGTAAATTGCTATCAGTTCATTGATGCAGTGCAAAGTGAACAATGTCTTGTTGCGTTTTTGAGTGTGTGTGTTTGTCTGTCTTGTGTCATGGTACATGGAATTCAGGCTGGTTTTAATTATATTTCTTGTGTATTTCTTGCAAGGTGGTGGTGGGCGATGCGGTTGCATAATATCAGGACCACTGAGGATTTGGAAAAATTTAGATAGCACAGAAAAATACATATAAAAGCAATGATGGACCGAATGGTTTTCTTCTGCGCTCTATGATTTCATAAATTTATTTGGTTCTTTGTTAATGTTTGGTGGCATTTCAGATACAGATAGTAAAGTCAAATGAAGTTTTAATGATCAATTCCATATTTGGCTGAGCAAGGAAACCATAGTAAGACATGCTGTAATGTAGCATAAATGATATAGTTGGTTAGATTTTCAAAGAGCTGCAGGATCAGGATGTGGTGAGAGCAGCCTATGAAAGGAGAACCTGGAGGTCAAGTTGAGATCTGAATACCTCTGGAACATAATGTTGAATTTTCAACTGGCTGCTGGGGAGTTGCGGTGGTGGGGGGAGGTGGTGGGGTTTGTGGAGAGCAGGTAAAAAGTGACTTCCTATTAATGGACCCTTAAACTCCTAGTGCAAGGATCTATCTGAAACAGAATATAATTTTCAAACACTTTCTCCACAACCCCTATGAACATTAGCATGTGGCTATCAAGTTCATTGCAGGGCCTGAATAACTTGATTTGCAGTGTTTTCTACAACAAATTGTGGGGCTACCAATGTTGGCTGAAGCATTGATCCTACATCACCAAGTAAGACCACTGTGCATCTAAGCAGCAATCTGCTCAAACTGACAATGCAGCAATTGCCCCTAAAATTGTTGATATAAAGTCATACAGCAAGGAAACAGACCCTTCTGTCCACCCGGTCCATGCCGACCATAGTCCCAAACTAAATGAGTCCCACCAGCCTGCTCCTGGCCCATATCCCTCCAAACCCTTCCTAATCATCTGTTTATCCAAACAACTTTTCAACAATGTAACTGTACCTACATCTACCACTTCCTCTGGAATTTCATTCTACACACAAACCACCCTCTGTGTAAAAAAAATTGCCCCTCATATCTTTTTTAAAATTTCCCTCCTCTCACCTTAAAAATGTGTCCCCTAGCGTTGAAATCCCCATCAAAGAAAACTACCATTAAATCTATCTATACCCCTCATTATTTTATAAACTTCTATCAGGTCGCCTCTCAACCTCTTACGCCACAATGAAAAATGTCCCAGCCTATACAGCCTTTCTTTTAACTCATACTTCCACATCCAGCAACATCCTGATCAATCTCTTCTGAACCCTCACCAGCTTAATAATATCCTTTCTACGACTAAGCAACCAGAACTGGACACAGTATTCCAGAAGAAGCCTCAGCAATGTCCTGTATAACCTCAACATGACTTCCCAACCTCAAATTCAAATGACTCAGCAATGAAGGCAAGCATGCCAAATGCCTTTTTAACCCCGTCTATAAGTGACACAACTTCAAAGAATTAAGTACCTGCATCCCTAGATCCCTCTGTTCTATAACACTACTCAAGGCCCTAATATTAATTGTATAAGCCCTATCCTTGTTTGTTGTAACAAAATGCAATAGCTTGCATTTATCCAAATTGAACGCCATCTGCCATTTTTCAGCCCATTGACCCATTTCATCAAGATCCTTTTTTAATCTAGTAAACCTCGTTCACTGTCCACTATACCACCAATTTTGGTGTCAACTGCAAACTTACTAACCATGTCTATATTCTGATCTGTGTCACTCTTCCTCGAGAGGCTTGATGTACTTAAATGAGTGCCAAATCACCACTTGGCTTATTATACCATTTATGCTTAAAAACTGAAGTAGCAATATAGCTCTTCTTGGGTCAGGACCCAGAGTTCATTTGGGCATTGAATTCCCAACCCCTCAGAGTCAAAGAAAATACAACTGCGATGGATCTGAAGACAACCTATTCCAGAATCATGAAATAAATGTAATCATTTGATGTATTTCACAGATGACAATTGGATATCAGTGTGTTATATGAAGAGAGTCGGTAATAGTAAATATAGTATAATGACCTTTTAAATTTATAGTGCAATAAATAAGTTGATAGTAAAAATAGACCTTTGCATAATACCCCACCATCATTGAAACAATAATACCTTTAAGAAAATGTCCTAAGGTACTGCAAAGGGAAAAAGAAAGATACTGAGCTAACTCACAGGTTGTTACAGTGAGGAGGCCATTCAGCCCACTGTGTCTCAATTGACTCTGAATAAACATTTCACTTACTGTCATACTTCCACATTCATCCCACAAACCTGTTTGTAGTGTTCTTGTTTTGGATAACTGTCCAATTGACTTTTGAAAGTCTTTATTGGACCTGCCATATTCTCAGGCAGCCCATACCACAACTTAACCATTCACTGTATTAAAACAATTTTCCTGATGTTTCTTTCATTTCTGCACAGACTCTTCATGATATTTGCCTACAGCTATCAGATCTCCTCTCAGCATTCTTTTCTGAAAGGAAAATAGATTGGAGAAGTTAGGACTGTTTTCAAAATTGAAGATTCTCATCCCTGGAACCATTCCTGTGAATCTTTTCTGCACTCTCTAATGCCTTCAAGCAACACCTAAAACTAGACAACTCTCCAGATAACACCTAAATAGGTCTCATACAAGTTCAACATAACATCCCTGCTCTTGTACTCTATGTCCCTACTAATAAATCTTAGGATAGTGTATGCAATATTAACTGCTCTCTTCAACTTTCCTGCATCTTTTGTGACTTATTTATATATATATACCCAGGCCCCTTAGCCTCTGCACTCCTTGTAGAGCAGTACCATTTAATTTGTGTTGTCATTGCATGTTCTTTCCACAAAACGTTCATCTCAACTTCATCTTCTACAGATCTGCTAACTCTATCAATGTCCTTGTGAAGTTCTACATTGTTCTCACAACTTGTAATGTTTCTAAGTTTAATATCACTCTCAAATTTGAACTGGTCCTCTGCACACCAAGATCCAGATTATTAATAAATATCAGGAGAACTAAGTGGCCCATTACCAACTCTGGGGACACCACAATAAACCTTCTTCCAGCCAAAATCCTCGACCATTATAGTTTCCTATCACTCAGTTTTGTGTCCATATTGCTACTATCCCTTTTTTATTCTATGAGCTCTAGTTTGGCTCATGTCAATGGTCCACCACTGTATAAAATGCCTTCTGGAAGTCCATATGCACCACATCAACAACATTGTCCTGATCAACTCTTTGTTACTTAATCAAAAAGTCCAATAATTTTAAAATCATTAGGTCCTGACCTGAAACGTCAACTTTCCTGCTCCTCTGATGCTGTCTGGCTTGCTGTGTTCCTCCAGCTCCACACTGTGTTATGTTACCCACTTCTTCCTTCCAAACTGTTTGTAAGATTCAAATCATACTTTGGTTGCTTCTACACAAGGTGCCTTTGCATAGAAATAATTAACTAATCCAATCATATTACACAAAACTAAGACAAGTGAAGCCTGATTGGTTCTAGAATATGCTGCTGCAAAAATTTCTCTAAATCCTATTCTCTAACTACTCATTCAGGCTCCCATTGCTATTCCGATCATTTCAGTTTATATTTATTTAAGATTACCCATGATTATTGCTGTGAAAAGCATCCATTTTTTCTTGTATACTTCATCCTAAATTGTGGTTACTATTGGACAGCCTGCAAACCACTCCCACTAATGATTTCTTTCTCTTATTCCTCATTTCCAACCAAACTGATTCTCTACATCCTGATCTCCTGAATAAAGGTCACATCAGGAATCACCAATGCTTCCAATGCCACCAATTAATAGTGCTACCCCTTCACCCTTACCTAATTTATCTGACCTTGCTACTAAAGAAAAACACTTAATACTATTCATCCTCACAACTATTTACAAAAACCTTACTAGTTCTGAAATCTGCCTGATACTTCACACACTTTAAATGAAGTTTAATGCAACTAGTAAAATCATCTTTTCCCCTGCACACTGAATTCCCACATAAACAAAATTCACTGATCTACTCAGTCAATGGGTCACTCATACTTGCTATCCTGACCATATGCCCCTTACTTATGTGAAGCAATGTGATGCCAACACTGTGGGTTCAATTCCCATTACCAGCTGAGATATGGTGGCACTAACACCAAATTGAACCAATTATTTTCAACTGATTGACATAATTGCAACTACCAGGCAGCTCCTGTTTAAGCAAGGCAAATTAACTTATTTGAAGTTTTTTTGGTTCATTCAGAGGATGTCCACAATATGGGTAACATTTATTACCCAGCCATAATTCCCACAAGAAGGTGGTGGTGAGCAGCTGCAATCCATTTAGTCTAGTTACACCCATAGTACTGTTAGGAAGGAAGTTCCAGAATTTTGACCTAGCAACAGTGGACAACTGGAGATATATTCCCAAGTCAGTATAGTGAGTAGCTTGGACAGGAACTTACAAGCAGTGGTGATTCCATGAATCTGTTTCCCTTGTTTTTTAGACGGTAGCAGTTGTGGATTGGAAAGTGCTACCTGAGGAACCCTTCAGCAATACATCTTGCAGATGGTGCACTGTTGCCATTATCTGTCGGTGTCAAGGGAGTATGAGTCAAATGACCTGCTTTGTCCTGAATGTGTTGAGTTTCTTGAGTGTTGTTGGAACTGCCCTTATCCAGACTAGTGGGAGACTCTGATGTCAGTTAGTTTTATGGTAGCGTCTGACCCTTAATCTGTATTTAATTTGGAGGAAGATTTGCTTGAACTTACAAAGTGATCAAAATTCACGACTACACTTGGTCGACATCTCAAAGTGGTGCACATGACTTTGGTCAGAGCCACTGAACATTGTAGTTGGGGTGGAAACCTAACTGAAGAATTCTGGAGAGGAATTCTGAAAAACATCATTGAATTGGGAGGTGACAACATGCTACAGAACCAGCAATTACAACACAAAAGATGGTCATTCAGCTCTTCATGTCTTTGTTCTGGTTCCTGATGGAACTATTCCCCAAGAGCCACACCTCTGCCTTTTCCCTACAGCCCCACACATACTTCAAATTTCCTTTTGGATGCCTTGATGGAATCTGCTTCACCACACAGATTGTGCATTTACTCACTAAGTACACATTGTGTGCAAGAGTTTCCTTATAATGTCATTGTTTCTTTTGCCAGTCACAGTGGACAACTGGAGATATATTCCCAAGTCAGAATAGTGACTCTTCTCTCTGCTCCTCAATCCTTCAATCAATGGGGATATCCATATACTTTATCCAGACATTTCATGACTCTGAGTACCTCAATCAAAATGTCCTCTTAATCTTAACTTTTTTAAGGGCTGCAGAGTAAAGGGAGGTTGGAGACGGGGTAGTAGTTTACAAGGATGATGGGCTCAAAGATTGTTTCTTTGAGCAAAGGGCTGATAGTAGCAAATTGAATGCAGAAATTGAAATACATGAAGTGAGACCCTTACCAATTAAGGCTGGTAGAACAGTTGAACTGCAACAATGAATTTCAGATGATATTCAATATAATCAGGGTATAAAACAGTTTGAACATGACAGTAAAAATTATGAGATATCAGCCACGGTTGCCTTGGTGTCGAGGGAAGTCAGGAATGGCATAAAAGCAAAAGGGGATTAAAAAAATACAATGTGATGAAAATAATGAGAAGTCTTTTTTAAAAACCAGCAGAGGACAACGGAAAAAAAAAATAAGGAGGCAGCCAATGAAATATGACAATAAGCAAGTCAGTAACATAAAGAAGACTGCAAGTGCTTTTAGATTAAAAAAAGGTAAGAGAGAGTAGAGATTGACTGCTGCAAAATGAGACTGGCAAAGTAGTAATGGGGAAATAAAGGAATGACAGAAGAATTGAAAGGTACTTTGCATCAGTCTTCACAATGGAAGACACCGGCAGCATACCAGAACTTCAAGAGAGTCATGGACAGATATGGATGTAATGACCATTATTAAGGCAATGTTGCTGGGAAAGCTGAAAGGTCTGAAGGTGGTTAAAACACCTAGACTGAATAGACTACACCCACAGTTCCAAAGGAGATTACTAAGGAGATGGAGGAGGCATTTTTTTTCAGGAATCATTGGAATTGGGAGGGTCCAATGGGACTGGAAAATGGCTAATGTAAAACCGCTGTTTAAGAAGGGAGGGAGGCAGAACATAGGAAGCTATAGGCTGGTTAGCTAACCTCTGTCACTTTTTAGAGTCTGTTATTAAAGATCAGCTGTAGAGTATTTAGAAATGCATCATAATATAGAGTTGAGTTAGTACTGCTTCATCAAGTAAAGGTCTTGCCTGACAAATCTGTTAGAATTCTTTGAGGAGGCAACATGCAAGATAGACAAAGGAAAGCCTATTTGGATTTCCAGAAGGCCTTTGGCAAGGGTCTGTACAGAATGCTGCTAACTAAAGTAAGAGGCCATGGTGTTCGGGGAAAGGTACTTAGCTGACTGGCAGAAGACAGAGAGTGGGCATAAAGGGGTCTTTTTCAGGATGGCAGCTGGTAACTAATGGTCAGGGGTCAGTGTTGGGGTGCTTAACTACTCACATCACATATTAATGACCTAGACAAAGGAACTGACAGCACTGTTGCTAAGTTTACAGATGCACAAAGATAGGTGGAGGAACAGATAGTGTGAAGAGCTGGGGAGGCTGCAAAAGGACTTGGCTAGGACAGTGGATAAAGAAGTGGCAGATGGAATACAAGGTGGGAAAGTGTGAGGGTATGCACTTTGATTAGAAGAATACAGGCAAAGACTATTCACTAGAATGTCTTCAAAAATCTGACGTACAAAGGGACTTGGGGAGTTCTAATTCCGGATTCTCTTAAGGTTAGCATGCAGGTTCACTTGGTAGCCAGGAAGGCAAATGCAATGTTAGCAGTCATTTCAAGAAAGCTAGAATACAAAAGAGGGGATGTACGGCTGAATCTGTATAAGGCTGTGATCAGACCACATTTGAAATATTATGGAGATAGTAGGAACTGCCGATGCTGGAGAATCTGAGATAAAACGTTGTGGAGCTGGACGAGCACAGCAGGCCAAGCAGCATCAGAGGAGCAGGAAAGTTGACGTTTTGGGTCGAGACCCTTCTTCAGAAAATGCTTGATATCACAAATATCAGAAAATGTTTGAAATATTATGAGCAGTTTTTGGCTTTGTATCTAAAGAATAAGTCTAGAGAAGGTTTATAGGAATGAATTCTGGGATAAAGGGCTTGTCATATCAGCAGTGGTTGTATACTCGGGGTCCGTACTCAATGGAGTTTAGAAGGATGAGGCGTGATCTCATTGAAACTTACAGAATCTGCGTAGGCTTAATAGAGCTGACATGGAGAAGGTGTTTCCACTAGTGGGAGTGACTAGGACCTGAGAGCACAGCCTCAGAGTGAAGGGATGACCCTTTAAAACTGAGATGAGAAGGAATTTCTTCAATGAGAGGGTAGTGAATCTCTGATGCAGAAGGCTGTGAACGCCAAATCATTGAGTGTATTTAAGACAGAGATAGGTTCTTGACTTGTAAGGAGATCAAGGGTTACAGGGAGAACCCCACCTCCTGCAGGTTCAACTTCATGCCACTCACCACTTTGACTTGGAACTAGATTTCTATTATTTTCTTCTGGGTCTCAATTCCTGGAACTCCCTTCTTGTACTTCTTGCATGCAGGAGACAGTTATCACCACCTTTTCTATGGAAATTAAATATGCTGGCCCTGTCAGCAATGCCTACATCACAAAGTAATATGCTTGTAGCTTGATACCATAACTACAAAAGAATGCCATTTAGTTACTTGCAAAAGTGTGTTTAACAGGCTCAATGGATTGTGCACGATGTGGAGAACAGAGTTAAAGTTTCCAATCCTGTGACCCTTCTTCAGAACAATTCGAAACATTAACTCTGTTTCTCTCTCCATGGATGTTGCCAGACCTGCTGAGTTTCTGCAGTAATTTCTGTTTTTGCTTTTGATTTCCAGCATCAGCTGTTGTGTTTTATTTAAGAACTTGTATAGCCTGGTCACTTTATCGAAGTCCTCCTCAATAACATACGAGACTTGTCCCATAGACTAGTCAAACAACACTTACCTGTAAGATAGGTTTCCATGAGTTAGACTGGGCCAGACACCATGTTTATCATCCCACCATTCCTATTGGCAGGAACAACTCACCAGAGGTGGTGGCACAATGACATACAATTGGGAAGGAGTTGCCTGGGAGTCCTCAACATTGACTCTGGACCCCATGGGTCCTTGTGGTATCACGTCAAAAGTAGACAAGGAAACCTTCTAAGTACACTGAGACCCACCTTCCTGGCTGATGAATGTACTGCCATGTTGAACACCACTTGGAAGAAGCATAAAAGATTGCAAAGGGAATGAAATGTGCACTAAGGTGAGGCACTTCCATGTTCATTTCTAAGGATAATTTGGCAGCACTATTCATAAATGAGCTGTTAACCCATTTGAACAAATTTAAATAATGTGCTCCTACAGTCCTTCCAGAACTTTCAGAACAGCAATCTTTTTTATTGAATTGCCTCAAAGATGTTTCTGAATGCACAGGAGAATTATAAAGAAATTCACTTCATGCAAAACATGATTTATGACAAAACAGATTCCACAGCTCTACATGGCTTCACTTTTCGGTAACGTTTCAGTGGTAGATCATATCACAACAACTTTGCAATTCAATGAGATATGGCCTGTTAATATTGTGACTTTCCCCTTTTCTTGGATGCATTAGATCAGAAAAGGAAAAAGTCAATATATGTAGTATGACATTTATAAATTCCCTTTTCCTAACTAGGAACAAGTACTTAAGTGAAAATAATTAAATCAAGTTGCCTCTCAGACATTGTTATATTGATCTTTTACTTAGTCATTTAATGTCAAACATGTATTGACTAGTAAGATCTGTTGCATTCAGTCCCTTCCAAAAACATTAAATCACAGTTGAAATTGGTCAAGTGTCAGAAAGAAGCAAAGCTACTAGCTACATAATATTAGCCCTATAATTTAACTCTGTAGTTTAACTATCCTCAAAGCACTCTTTCATTCAAATCAAACAAAAGATTGCTATGGAAATACCTGTAAGCAGTGGATAAGCAAAATGAATATTTGAAATTCCACTATTTTCAATTAAAAACAGAACTTGTTTCATTGGATGATCATTCTTGCATTAAAGACAGATATTGTCTGAACTATGGCTTTCTCACCCATTAATTCTCACATATTAAAAATCGACAAAATAAGTGCAGGGAGTAAATTGATCTTTTAATTATTATTTGAAAAATTCAATTAAAATCAAAGCATATGTTTGTCTCAACTATTTTTCAGACACCTGATGAATAGAGTTCCCTCGTAACAGGTTAAGAAGTTGGAAAATTCACTGATGGTTGCAAAGTTCTCAATACCATTCACAACTCCTCAGATATTGAAAAAGTCTAAATAAAAACCGAAAGAACTGTGGATGCTATAAATCAGGAACAAAAACAGAGTTGCTGGAAAAGCTCAACAGGTCTGGCAGCATCTGTGAAGGATAAAACAGAGCTAACGTTTCGGGTCTGGTGCTCTGAGGAAGGGTCATTGGACCCGAAACGTTAGCTCTGTTTTTGCCTTCACAGATGCTGCCAGACCTGCTGAGCTTTTCCAGCAACTCTGTTTTTGTTCTTGAAAAAGTCTACTTGCATTTACATTAAAGAAGAACAATACTCAGGATTGGGCTGATAAGTGTAAGATGTTGTACAAGGCAGTCAGTACTTGAAAGAGTTAAGTGACATCACAGGATTAAGGGGAGGTGATGGCCTAGTGGTTTTATACTGGACTGTTAATCCAGAGACCCAAGTAATGTTCTGGGTATCCAAGTTCAAATCCTGCCATAGAAGATGATCGAATTTGAATTCAATAAATGATGATCATGGAACAATTGATGATCAGAGAAACCAATCTGGCTCACTAAAATCCTTTAGGGAAGAAAACTGCCATTCTTACCTGGTCTGGCCTACATGTGACTCCAGACCCACAGCAATGTGGTTGATTTTTAACCGCCCTCTGGGCAATTAAGGATGGACAATAAATGCTAGCGTAGCCAGTGACTCCCTTATTCCATGAATAAATAAAAACAAACTCTGCCCATCAGGATATAATGGACCATTCCCAGGAGCAAGTAACATTCAAAGGACCAGGCAATGAAAAATTCCAACAAGAGGAAATCTAACCACATTCCTTGAAGCTCAAAGCTATGAAAAAACATTCAATACAATGAACATAAAATAATTCTCAATCAACAACATGCCAGTTCTGTCTAGATCCCTCATGTAACTGCAATGACAAAAGCAGGCCAGAGGTTGTGAATTCAAAACTCTCTAACTCCCCAGTACCAGTCCACCTTCTGCAAGGTAGAAGTCAGGAGTGTCAAAATACTTTCCACTTGTCGAAGTATGTGCAGATCTAACAAAATTAAGGACTTGAATCTATTGAGGGAAAAAAAATCAAAGCAGTCTGCTCCATTTAGCACGTTACAACATTTACTCCCATCACAATTAGCGCAAAGAAGTAGCAGTGTAGATTATGAACATCATGTGGAGGTGCCGGATGTTGGACTGGGGTGGACAAGATCAGAAATCATGCGACACCAGGTTACAGTCCAACAGGTTTATTTGCAAACACAAGCTTTCAGAGCCTCGCTCCTTCTGAGAGGTGGTATCAGGCACAGAATTTATAAGTAAATGATCAAAGGGTCACACCACCGATGAGGATGTATTAAACAAACCTAAGATGATGTTAGATCTGTAATTAATAAGAATATTTTAATTGATTAGTATGTATATGTAAATCCCCAAATTCCTTTCAAGTCATTGTGAGAGAACTAAAGGTAAAGGTAAAGTGTAAAGAAGAGGTGACAATTTAGTTCAGACAATGCATGTTAGGTGTGAGGCCTTGTTTAGAACCTTTCTGTCATTTTGGCTTGGAATCAGACTGGTTTTATTTCTAAGGTAGGAATTTATAAAATGCTACATTGACTGACAGTCTATAAATTGTGTACATTTTGAACAAAATAGAATGTATCCTCAAATACAAATTCACCCCACAGATTTACATGTATGTGTGCGTGTGAGTGTGTGTGTGAGAGAGACAGAGAAAGAGAGCGAGAAAGAGAGGGGGGGGGAATAGAGGGAGGGGGAAAGAGAGGGAGGAGGGAAAAGAGGGGGGAAGAGAGGGAGGGGGAAGAGAGGGGGGGAAGAGAGGGAGGGGGGAGAAGTGATGAGGGGAGGAAAGAGAGTGGGGTGGAGATAGACAGAGAGAGAGAGAGAG
>JAHRHZ010000075.1:23083533-23131722 GCA_024137785.1 Ginglymostoma cirratum
GAAATGATTTTCTGATGAAGGGTCTAGGCCCGAAACGTCAAGTTTTCCTGCTCCCATGATGCTGCTTGACCTGCTGTGTTCATCCAGCCCCATGCTTGTTATCTACAGCAAGAGGAACTTGGCATCATCACCAGCAAAACCAAGTCTCCCCGGTACCACAGTTGAAAGCGGTACCAGCATGGGAAAATCCATCATCAGCGTATCTGACCACACCCTTCAACCGGAAAGATCAAAATTGTCAGCCGAGGACTCAATTTCTGCCCCACACCAAATGGACACCATTGGTCTCGCAGGAGACTCAACAGAGGAATTCATCAGAAGAATGAGACTCTGGGGATTCTTTCAAGATGTCAGCAGTGAGCCCAATGAGACAACCAACGAACTGGATCAGCCGACAGAAAGATCCATAGGGGAGCCGGCAAAGGAGACGAATTGGACCCCTCTCGAGGGCCGTTGCCCAGGGCCTGACAGGTATGTGTGAGCCATCAGAGAATGGGTGAACACCAGATTCATCAGCCGTAAAAAGGTACTCAAAAGGTAGCATAAAACATCACCCAGGCACAACGCAACACCATCCAGGCTCTCAAGAGCAATCACAACATCTTCCAAGACAAAGGAGGAGCCACCATCATACAGAATAGAATGGACTACTGCAAGGAAATGTATCGACAACTGAACAAACATGAACACTACACACAACTACCTGCCAATCCGACCAAAGAACACACCCATCAACCGAACAGACTGATCAAGACTTTTCACCTAGCCCTACAGATTACTCTACGCTCTCTCATCACATGTACCTCCCACGTGAGGACTTCTACTGCCTTCCAAAGATACACAAAACCAACACACCTGGACGTCCCATCGCATCAGGCAATGAGGCCCTGTGTAAGAACCTCTCTGACAATGTTGACAGCATCTTGAAAGCTATTGTGCAGGGAACGCCCAGCTTCTGTCTTGACACAACGGATTTCTTACAGAAACTCAGCACCTATGGACTAGTAGAACCAGGAACATTCCTCGTCACAATGAATGTTTTGGCACTCTACACTAGCATCACCACAACAGCCTCAGTACTCAATAGCACCAACTGTCAATTTCCAGACTTCATCTTACAACGCATCCGCTTCATCCTTGACCACAACTTCTTCACCTTCGACAACCAGATCTTCATCCAGACACATGAAACAGCCAAGGGAACTAGTTTTGCATCCCAATATGACAACATTTTCATGCACAGATTCAAACAAGACTTCTTTGCTGCACAGAACCTCCAACCAACACTATACACCAGATACATTGATGGCATTTTCTTCCTTTGGACTCATGGTGAGGAATCACTAAAACAACTGGACAGCAATATCAACAAGTTTCATCCCACCATCAGACTTACCATGGATTACTCTTTAGAATCAGTCTCATTCTTGGACACACACATCTCCATCAGGGACAGACATCTCAGTACCTCACTCTACCACAAGCCCACAGATAATCTCACGATGCTGTACTTCTCTAGCTTCCACCTGAAACATATTAAAACAGCCATCCCCTACAGGCAAGCCCCACACATACACAGGATCTGTTTGGTTGAGGAGGAACACGACGGACACCTGAAGGTGTTGAAGGATGCCTACATTGAACAGGATACAATACAATGCTCAACTCATCGATCGCCAGTTCTGACCTTCCACGGCAAGAAACCATAATGACCTCCTCAGAAGACAGACATGGGATACATCCGACAGGATACCCTTCCTGGGAGTGGAAAAACTATGCCACGTTCTTCGCAGCCTTCAACACACTATCAACAATGATGAGCACTTCGCCAAGATCTTCCCCACACCTCCACTTCTCACCTTCAAACAACTGCCAAACATTAAACAGATTATCGTTTGCAGCAAACTACCCAGCCTTCAGGACATAGGCCACATGCTATACGACACTGTCATGGCAACCTCTGTAAGACATGTCAGATCATTGACATGGACATTACCATCACACCTGGGAACACCACCCACCACGTACATGGCAGGTACTCACGTGACTCAGCCAATGCTGTCTATCTCATACGCTGCGGGCAAGGATGTCCCAAGGCATGGTATATTGGCAAAACCATGCAGATGCTATGGCATCAGATGAATGGACACCGCACAACAATCGCCAAAAATGAATGCTCTCTCCCAGTCGGGGAACACTTCAGTGGTCAAGGATATTCAGCCTCGGATCTTCGGGTAAACGTCCTCCAAGGCGGACTTCGGGATACACAACAATAGACAGTCACTGAGCAGAGGCTGGTAGCAAAGTTCGGGACCCATAAGGATGGCCTCAACTGTGATCTTGGGTTCATGTCACACTGCAGCTGACCCTGCCACACCACACTATACACTCTCATACACACACCCACCCAACTAACTCACACACACTCTCTCTTGCCACCCTGTTCGCGCAGACGCACTCTCTCTCTCCCCTCGCTCGCGCAGACACACTCTCTCTCTCCCCGCTTGTGCAGACGCACTCTCTCTCTCTCTCTCACCCCCCGCTCGCGCAGACGCACCCTCTCTCTCTCCCCCCCCTCCCGCACACACACTCTCTCTCTCCCCCGCTCGCGCAGACACTCTCTCTCTCTCCCCCGCTCGCGCAGATGCACTCTCTCTCTCCCCCCCACTCGAGCAGACGCACTCTCTCTCCCTGCCTTGCACACGCGCACACACTCTCTCTCTCACCCCACGCGCGCGCACACACACACTCACTCACACTCTCACCGCGCGCGTGCCCACACACACACACACTCTCTCTCACCCCGCACGCACTCGCGCACACACACACTCTCACTGCGCGCGCATACACACACTCACCGCACGCACGCGTACACACACACATTCTCTCTCTCTCTCACACACATTCTCTCTCTCTCTCACACACACACACACACTCTCTCTCACCCCGCGTGCACGCGCACACACACACTCTCTCTCACCTCTCGTGCACACACACACACACTCTCTCTCTTCCCCGCTCCCCCCCCACACACACACACACTCTCTCTCTCTCCCCCCTGCTCACGCAGACGCACTCTGTCTCCCCCTGCTCACGCAGACGCACTCTCTCTCTCCCCGCCAGCTCACGCAGACGCACTCTCTCTCCCTGCCTTGCACATGCACACACTCTCTCCCTCACCACGCGCGTGCCCACACACACTCTCTCTCTCTCACCCCGCACGCACTCGCGCGCACACACACTCTCACCGCACGCACGCGTACACACACACATTCTCTCTCTCTCTCTCTCACACACACACACACACACACACACACACACACACACACACCCCTCGCGCGCGCGCACACTCTCTCTCACCCCGCATGCACGCGCACACACACACTCTCTCTCACCTCTCGTGTGCACGCACGCGCACACACACACGCACTCTCTCTCTCTCTCTCTCTCCCCACCCCCCCACACACACACACTTTCTCTCTTCCACCCCTCACACACACACATGCACGCACACTCTCTCCCTCCTCCCCATCTCACTCTCACACACACACACTCTCTCTCTACCTGTCTGTCTTCCCCCTCTCACTCACACACACACTCTCTCTCTACCTGTCTCTGTCTTCCCTCTCTCTCTCACACACACACACACATACTCTCTCTCTCTCCCTGTCTCTGTCTTCCCTCTCTCTCTCTCACACACACACACACACACACACACACACACACACACACTCTCTCTCTCTCCCCTCCCCATCTCACTCACACACTCTCTGTCTACCTGCCTCTCTCTCCCACCACACCCCCCCAACACACGCACACAAATCTATTGTGTGAATTTGCATTTGCAGATACATTCTATTTTGTTCAAAGAGCACACATTTTCTCCACAGTCAGTCAATGTGGCCTTTATAAATTCCTACTTTTGAAATAAAAACAGTCTGACTCCAAACCAAAACACAAACAGCTTCTAAACAAGTCTCACATCAAACATGCATTGTCTGATCTAAAATGTTGCCTCTTCTTTACACTGATAAAACCTCTAGTTCTCTCAGGGCAATGACTTGAAAGAAATTCAGGGATTTACAGATACATTTAAATGATTAAAGCCTTCTAACTGATTAAAAATTTAACAGCATCTTAGGTTTGTTTAATATATCCTTACTAATGGTGTGGCCCATTGACCTTTTACTTATAAATTCTGTGTCTGATACCACCTCACTAACACCTAAAGAAGGAGCGAGGCTCTGAAAGCTTGTGTTTTCACATTAACCTGTTGGACTCTAGCCTGGTGTCGTATTATAATCAAGATGCACTACCACAATTTACTCAGGTACTTTTGCCAACACATTGCAAATCCATAAACTCTTTATCATCTAGAAAGAGAATAACAACAGGTGCACATAAAACACCACATACAAACTTCTTAAATTGCATATCATCCTGACTCAAAAAAAACTGCTGTTGCTTCATTGGAAATCCTTTTCCAACAGCACTGTGAATGCACAAACACCAAATGACTAGCAGCAGTTCACCATCACCTTCTCAAGGTCAATTACAGAAATGTGCCAGCCTTGCCAGTGAGACCTATTTCCACAGATTAGTTTTGTAAATGTCTCCCAAAAGTAGAAGCAGTTAAAGTTTAATACTAGTTTTGAAAATTTTCAAACAGACACAATTTTAACAAATTCTCACATCTCATTCAAAAACTTGAAATTAAGAATATTTTTTTTAAAACAGAACTGTCCCAACCGAACATATCAAGCCACGAAGATGGTTTTGAAAGGCTTCAATATATCTGAAATAAAACAAAGAACTGTGAATGCTGAATCTGAAATAAAAAGAGAAATTTCTGGGTAAACCTATCAGGTCTGGCAGCATCTGTGAAGAAAAAGAAGAGTTAATGTTTGGGGTCCAATCACCTTACTTCATTCTGAGTTTTTCCAGCAATTAATCTATTTGTTTCAATGTATATGACTTTGATTTTGCCTCATATATTAAAAATATACTGGGCTTGTCTACACGTTTGTGCTTTTACCATGTTTTGCTGTGTAGGCTAATTAAAAATATGTGTTTATTCAAGAAGAATATAATCCAACAAACCTAACGTTATTTAACGTGTAATAGTGCTATGATAGGTCTCAGTTAAGTCATGTAGGCACTGTTGAATATTTGACAGAGTCAGCAGAAACCCACTTTCAGTTGAGATATCTTTCATCACTTTGAAACAACTGTTGTGCCAAACAGCATGTGTTCCTGGCACAACATATTTCCCCTGCCTCATAATGGCAATGCTTTCAGCACGCAACGATGAATTTTCCAAACAAAAAAAATTAAAAACGAAAATAAAGAACTTAAGCTTGATTAAAAGGTGTAGAGCTGGATGAACACAGCAGGCCAAGTAGCATCAGAGGAGCAGGAAGGCTGACGTTCCCATTTCTGAAGAAGGGTCTAGGCCCGAAACGCCAGCCTTCCTGCTCATCTGATGCTGCTTGGCCTCCTGTGTTCATCCAGCTCTACACCTTGTTATCTCAGATCCTCCAGCATCTGCAGTTCCTACTATCTCTTAAGCTTGATTATGCATTTTCTGTACATACATTAAAACTTTTCACTTAACAGTGAACTGTACTGTTGTCTTTTGTATCCAACCAAACAATAATTCAAACCTGTGGAATCTCTTCCATTAGACTCCCAGTGGTCATGAAAACAATCATTTGTGTTTAATTGGTTACAGTCATGGAACATCATGAAGTGCCAGACTTCAAATTCTTAAACTGCCACGATTACTTTCCATTTTGTTCTGTCCTATGTACTAATGATTATAATGACTGTTCAGGCCTATTTTCAGTTGTAAAAAGGGAATTCATACTGATTAAGCACAAGGCACTGTGTGTTTTCACCCTGTTCTAGTATAAAGCACTGAGCATTCATTAGAAATTCAATAGGAGATTGTTACATTGGAAAGCATGGCCTCAGCAAACATTATACAGTAAATACGACATTAAAACTTTTCTAATACTCACTGGACTAATCAAGACAGTGGTTTGATGACTTTTTTTCTGTGTAATAATTTCGCATTATAGTCTTAATGAATGTTCATGCATGTTTTATTTTGGTTTCTCATTATAACAGCTAAGAAGAACTTTGAATTGTTTTTTCAGATTCTTGCTGAAGAGCCAAACGTTCTGATTACAAAATACTCTGAAATGTATATGTTCCAATTCTGGGTGCAGTCATATTCTGCAACTGCAAATAAATTAACTATTAGAAATATATTAATAATGCAATCACTATGATTGAAAATAACCTACTGCACATTTCCAGGTCAAATTCATTGACTCACTCCAGATTTTCTGAAGAACATAGAACATAGCAGAATATGACTGCACCCAGAATCGGAACATATACATTTCAGAGTATTTTGTAATCAGAACGTTTGTTTTTCAGATTCTTGCTGAAAAGAACAATTCAAAATTCTTCTTAGCTGTTATAATGAGAAACCAAAATAAAACATGCATGAACATTCATTAAGACTATAATGCGAAATTATTACACAGAAAAAAAATCATCAAACCACTGTCTTGATTAGTCCAGTGAGTATTAGAAAAGTTTTAATGTCGTATTTACTGTATAATGTTTGCTGAGGCCATAGAACATAGAACATAGAACAGTACAGGCCCCTCAGCCCATGATGTTGTGCCGAACTTTTACCCGAAACCTAAGGTCTATCTAACCTCCACCTCTACCTTATACTATCATCCATATGCCTATCTAATAGCCGCTTAAATGCCCCTAATGAGGCCAACTCCACTACCCTCTCCAGCAATGCATTCCACGCCCCTACCACTCTCCGAGTAAAGAACCTAACTCTGATGTCTCCCCGATATCTACCTCCTTTCACTTTGGGCGGCACGGTGGCTCAGTGGTTAGCACTGCTGCCTCACAGCGCCAGGGACCCAGGTTCGATTCCAGCCTCGGGTGACTGCCTGTGTGGAGTATGCACATTCTCCTGTCTGCGTGAGTTTCCTCCGGGTGCTCCGGTTTCCTCCCACAATCCAAAGATGTGCAGGTTAGGTGGATTGGCCATGCTAAATTGCCCGTCGTGTTCAGGGATGTGTAGATTAGGTGGGTTACAAGGGGACGGGTGTGGGTGGGATGCTCCGAGGTTCAGTGTGGACTTGTTGGGCCGGAGGGCCTGTTTCCACACTGTAGGGATTCTAGATTCTAAAACTATGTCCCCTCGTAAAAGCTACCTCCACCCGAGGAAAAAGTCTCTGGCTGTCTACTGTGTCTATACCTCTGATCATTTTGTACACCTCTATCAAGTCATCTCTCATCCTTCATCGTTCTAAAGAGAAAAGCCCTAGCCCTCTCAACCTTTCCTCGTAAGGCTTTCCCTCCATTCCAGGCAACATCCTGGTAAATCTCCTCTGCACCTTTTCCAACAAGGGTTACTGGACCCCAAATATTAAGTCTGCTTTCTCTCCACAGATGCTGCCAGACCTGCTGAGTTTTTCCATAACTTTGGTTTTTGTTTCTGATTTCCAGCATCACAGTTTTTTAGATTTTTTTGACAAGAATTTCCTGTTGTGCAAAGAACCACAGCAATATTTAGCAGTTTCTAAACAGCATTCATCACTTCGGCAAGAAGGCATCAATTGTAAGTTGAATCTCAGTTATTTCTTTTCCATAAATTATTTCAGCCGTGATTTAAATTCAGCCAATATTTCTACAACAAAGAAAAGAAATATTCTGATAACATTATTCCTGAAAGAAATGAGTTGGAGTAGACTCAAGCTTTGTTCCTATTGTGCATGTGAAAAGAAACATCCACCATGTGTCCCTCTGATCTGTGTGCCGTGAAAAGAAATTATCTTCAACAATGTGCCTTGACTCAGTTTCTGAGAAGCATTTGAAAAACCATCCAAAGAAATTTACGTAATGTTGTCAATAACTATGGCAAACTATTTCAGTTGCTAGCACAGACATCCATGAAATCAAGAAAATCTCTCACTATAGAAACAGAATATATTAACAAAATAATGCATTCCATGATGGCAGTCAGTCTTGTAGGATTGAGTTTTGCATCATGGTGATCAAATTTGTGTTTAGCATCATCAGACTTGGCTCAGGAACTCCACTCTGATATGGCGGTCCTTACTCCATTTACTTCAAAGGAAGACAGTCAAATGAGAAGGTGCACATTCAGTGATCTGTTTTCTCTCATCACTCTCCTTGGCCAATTGACCTTTTGTTTCTACTCACTTCCTCCAATGTTCTGCCCAACAAACAGCTTCGAGATGTCATGATTGTCAGCGACTATGTCTTAGACGTCAATGTCACTTATCTTCACAGCTCAGTTGCAGGTGTCCTTGTAGTAGAGGTATGGAGGCTCAGATGCCCAGAAGCAAAAACAGAAGAATATGTCAAAGAGTGTCGCTGCTCGTGGTCAGTTCACCACACAGAAAAATAATCTTGGATATAAAGTCATCATCCATCCAATTAATCACTGTGGCAAGACATCATAGATGTCCTGCACTCAGAGATAGTAGGAACTGCAGATGCTGGAGAATCTGATGTAACAAGATGTAGAGCTGGGTGAACAAAGCAGGCCAAGCAGCATCAGAGGAACAGGAAAGCTGATGTTTCAGGCCTAGGCCCTTCTTCAGAAATGGGGGAGGGGAAGGGGATTCTGAAATAAATAGGGAGGGGGGGAGGCGGATAGAAGATGGATAAAGGAGAAGATAGGTGGAGAGGAGACAGACAGGTCAAAGAGGTGGGAGTGGAGCCAGTAAAGGTGAGTGTGGGTGGGGAGTTAGGGAGGGGATAGGTCAGTCCAGGGAGGACAGACAGGTCAAGGGGGTGGAATGAGGCTAGTAGGTAGGAGATGGGGGTGGGGCTTGAGGTGGGAATAGATGGGAGGAAGGACAGGTTAGGAAGGTGGGGACAAGCTGGGCTGGTTTTGGAATGTGGTTGGGAGAGGGGAGATTTTGAAGCTTGTGAAGTCCACATTGATACCATTGGGCTGCAGAATTCCCAAGCGAAATACGAGGTGCTGTTCCTGCAACCTTCGGGTGGCATCGTTGTGGCACTGCAGGAGGCCCAGGATGGACATGTTGTCTAAGAAGTGGGAGGGGGAGTTGAAATCGTTCGTGACTGGGGAGGTGCATTTGTTTGTTGCGAACCGAGCGTAGGTGTTCCGCAAAGCGATCCCCAAGCTTCCGCTTGGTTTCCCCGATGTAGAGGGGGCCACATGTAGAACAGCGGAAACAGTATACCACATTGGCAGATGTGCAGGTGTTCATCTGTTTGATGTGGAAGGTCTTCTTGGGGCTTGGCATGGGGGTGAGGGGGGAGGTGTAGGGGCAGGTGTAGCATTTCCTGTGGTTGCAGGGAAAAGTGCCGGGTGTGGTGGGGCTAGACGGGAATGTGGAGCAGACAAGGGACTCACGGAGATAGTGTTCCCTCCAGAAAGCAGATAAAGGTGGGGAGGGAAACATGTCTTTGGTGGTGGGGTCGGATCGCAGATGGGGGAAGTGTCGGAGGATGATGCGTTGGATCCAGAGGTTGGTAGGGTGGTACATAAGGACGAGGAGGATTCTGTTGTTATTGCGGGGTGGGGGTGTGAGGGATGAGTTGCGGGAAATGCGGGAGACACGGTCGAGGGCGTCAACCACTGGGGGGGGGGAAATGTTGTGGTCCTTGAAAAACGAGGACATCTGAGATGCTCGGGAGTGGAATGCCTCATACTGGGAGCAGATGCGGCAGAGGCGAGGGATTTGGGAATAGGGGATGGCATTTTTGCAGGAAGGTGGGTGGGAGGAGGTGTATTCTAGGTAGCTGTGGGAGTCGGTGGGCTTGAAATGGATATCGGTTTCTAGGTGGTTACCCGAGATGGAGACAGAGGTCCAGGAAGGAGAGAGAGGTGTTAGAGTTGGTCCAGGTGAACTTAAGGTTGGGGTGGAAGGTGAAGTGGATGAACTGTTCGAGCTCCTCGGATTGCAGATTTGAACTGGCATACTCAGGACCTCAAAAGTTGGTGACCTTTTCCTACCAAGACATGGCAAGAATATGTCTGAGACAACAAACATAAAAACCGTTCAAGCCTTTTATCCTGCTTTCTATAAAATCTTGTCCAGGTTTTACAACTGTGGAGTAGTGTGCTGAAGTCACAGATTTGGTAGACTCAGTTTGATATTTTCAGTGAGGTTGCTGTTGTTGCACTCACTTACTCAGTTTAAACATAACAACTGCACCATTTGCAATTGTGTGTTGATTTCAGCATCAATGACGTGTTGCTGATGACTGTACAGATGATAGCCATCTCAGTTTAACATTGCCAATGCTGATTGATGTCAGTATAACAACATTCTGGACTATAATATTTGTCCTCCTAATGCCAATGGTCAAACAAAAGTCTTTCCAGATATAAAACAGTCTGTCCATATCCCACAAAAATTTATTCCTTTGTGTGCAATGTTACAGAATAAATCAACAGTGTAAAGCAACTCTCTGAGAAGGATTTGACATACCTCTGTCCTGGATCTCAGGTGGGCAAGGTTGAAGATGCTCCTGTCAACTTTCACATTGAAAATAAGCATTCTCTGTAGATGACAGCAGCAAAGAGAAGAACATGCCAATGAGAGATGGTGCCGGAGCACAACCATGTTTGATGACATTGGAACCCTTTGTGATCCATAATTCATCCTCCAGCAGAGATAGCAAAGTCCATAAGCTGCTGCAGTAGTGTCAGTTTCCTGTACTTGAGGATTCAAGAGGAATGGCAATATAGGAACACAAGAGCAAAAGTAGGTCATTCAGCCCCATGAGTCTGTTCTGCCTTTCCAGACTATCACTGATCATTATCTCAATGCCATATTCTATGCCATTGGTGACAGGGCTCTCCCTTCGCTACAACTCAAGGTATTGTTCCACCCATCTCTTCAACTGTTTATTGCAGTCTACAATGACCTCTGTGTCTTGTTTTCAAAGAAGCCATCTTTGTTGAACCATTTTCTTTTCAATTGCTTTATACGCCTTCCTGATGGTGTTCCTGTGTTGAAGCAATCTGGATATTCTGTCTAAATTGTAACTAGCAGCCATTGCCACACCACCCACTAGTCTGTTGGACTTTGCCACGTGTCACTCTCAGTGCTAGTAACTTACTTCCTATCTTCCCAACGCCTGCCTTCAAAATACAACTAACCCGATCCTTTCTCAACAACAGTGTTAACCCACCACCCACTTCAGGGCCACCACGATGCAGCTAGGGGAAAACACAGCCTATTGCGCTTACAAAAATGCAAAATCAGTTTAACATTTTCCTATAACCAGAATTTTGACTTAGAAAACTGGAAAACAAAACTTAATAAATATTTTCTTTTAAAATACAATTGCAAAAATAGCATTTTAAAAAGTCATGATATATGCAGGGAAAAAAGTTGATCATCCTTGACCTAATGAAAATATCCATGTCAAGAGAATTAGCAATGACCAGTTAAAATCTTCAAGATGTTTGGCACACCACTTTGTAGAAGGGCATTCTTCTTATCCCACACAATAACGTCACATGCAAATGACATAATGCACATTATAGAAGACTTACACCAATTATGCATTTTAAACAAATGGGAAGATGGCCAAGAACTTTTTTCCACAAAGGCCATGTTCTCTCATGGCATAAACTGTTCCAAATCTGTTTTGCTGGACCCAGCACTCGAAGGAAAGTTCTGTGGTGGGCAAAGAATTCATCTTTAATATTAGTCAAAAATATCCCTTTTTTAAGGAATGATATTTTTAATTTTTTTTAAGAAAGCTAGCCATACTTTTTTTAAAGCAACTCAATTTTCTTCCTCAAGCATGCATGCATTAGTCAACATAATCAGAAAACAAACCCTTTTTGAAATATTTGTCATGATGGAAATACAACAACTTCTCCACCTTGAGAGTAAAATAGAAATTGTGCGGTGAGCAAACAATTTAACAGTGTCCAGTTTTCGACACAAAATTCTTGGTTATGTTGGTCACTGTGTACAGTGGGAAAACTTGTCTTGACAAAAATGTGCTTGTTTTAAGAAATGAGCACTGTACTTTAAATGTTTATGTTGCTTTCAAGTTTCATACTATATCTTATTAGCTACAGATAAAGGTGCAGACCTCACCTTATCACACACAACTATTGCCACAACAGGATTTGAGGAAAGCATCCAAGCAACATGTGCCCAGTGGAAACAGGTAACACATAGCTTCTGTTGTATGCCAAGAAGAACCAGATATGCCAGAGCACCTTCCTGGATGTCCTGACAAGAGTCATCATTCAAAAAAATGAAATCTAATCCTGTCCCCCAAACATACCACAGCCCTTCCCGCTGTCACCCTGAAGGTAAAGTAGATCAGCATGACAAGAGTAATTAATTAAATGTAAACCCTCACCCTAAGCTAAGAGTGATGAGCTAATCCTGTCAAGCTGCAAAAACATGCCAGCAGAATTTCATTATTTACTTACCCCCAACCAAAGCTCAAGTATTCCTAAAGGGCCCATAACTAAGCAAATGGATTCAGCATTTAAAAGTACACTGCGTGGGTAAATGTATGATGTATGCCAGAAATGTTAATTTACTAAACCATTCTTCTGAAATACTAATGTAACCTCCTATAAGTGTGATAATCTCAACCATGATTTTACAAATATTTGTATATAATATTGTGGACCAAAAGAGATATTAAATAACATATTGCAGATAATTAGAGCAGAATCCTTGATGGAATGACAGGATCACTTTTGAATCATCTCAGGTTGTCTCACCAATTAAAGTGGTACAGTGCGTCAGTTCTATCAAAGGAAAGATGTATTTTAATTCAGAAGGGGTCAGAGCCTGGATTCCAAGGGTTCATCAGCACTTGGACCTTTGAAACTGCAGTAGACAAAGGAATGGAGAGGCATCTTAGGAAAACCATTCTAATGTTCCCTCACAATTACCTGGATATCATCCACAGAATCCCCACAGTGTGGAAATAGGCCATTTGGCCCAACAAGTCCACATCGCCCCTCCAAAGAGCATCCCACCCAGACCCATTCCCCTACACCTGATTTCTCTATGTCTAACCCACCTAACCTAAACATCCCTGGGCACCATAGGCAATTTAGCATGGCCAATCCACCTACCCTGTACATCTTTGGACTGTGGGAGGAAACCGGAGCACCCAGAGCAAACCCACGCAGCCATGGGGAGAATGTGCAAACTCCACACAGACAGTCGCCCGAGGCTGGAATCAAACCCGGGTCCCTGGCGCTGTGAGGCAGCACTGCTAACCACTGAGCCACCATGCCACTCTGCTGAGAGATCAGAGTGGGCTGTTCAGAGGATCCACAGCTGGCAGAAGGCAACCTTTCTGACCAAGTAGGAAGTCAACAGAACAGGAATACCTTTCCTCCAAGAGATATAAGGATCCAAGGAGGGCAGGAAAAGTGATTGGCATAAAAAAAAATTAAGTGGCAAAACCTGCACTCTGGGTGAAAGTTAATGACTTTTTCAAGTAGCCAGGTGGCATTTGATCAGGAGACAGGTGGCAGGGTGGAGGATCTTGGCTGGGAGATAGCCTTCCCACCTAGACACTAATGCAGACCTTTAATTAGAAATGAATATACACTTGCCCTATTCTGCCACCACTAGTACTCACCCAGTGGTAGGCAGAGGATGTGCCATGCAGGGAGATCAAAATACAAACCAGAGTGATATCTTTTCTCATTCAAAGGTGCACATTGTGCCTATATTGAGGAATCAGGCATCAGGAAGGGGTGGTAAGTGTTTACCAAAAGTCACCTTGACCTACCTCATTCAATAATCTTTCTTGTTTGAATGCCACCCCACACAGCTGGGATACCAGCTTTCATAGGCAGAGACCTTGTCAACCACTGTCAATGCATGCTTGTATGCTCCAATTAAAAGGAGGTCTTGCTCCAAGAGGCTAAAGATGTTAATAGTGACAAGAAGCTCTCAGTAAGAGGCCCTGTCTCTTTCCACCTGGATTGCAATGCCAATCCCACTTGTGACATAGTGGAGCACAGTGGTTAAGTAAAAGGCTACTTATGTTGCTACTGCTGTTTCTGGACCACTTAGTGGTGAAGAGCTGTCCATTTTTGACCATCAGAGGTGGAAGGCAGAGCGGTAAAGGCTGCTCCCATTATGTGTTCAAAGGAAGTTCAACTGAAATTAAATGAAGTATTAGATTGATGAAGTGCCTTACAATAAATTGGTAATCACCTGTCAAACAGCGAAAGCAGTTTCAGAAGGAGTGCTTCAAACTGCAAACTCACCATAGCTATCGCCATGGCTAGAACTCTTCAATGTAACTGATCAAAGTTTTCAGTTTCACTGAAGAAGTTTTTCCTGCTGTGCACTCATCTCGTTGACCCTGTGAATTGCTGACGTCAGGAAGATGATCCCTTACTGAAACCTAAAGAAATGAGAATTAAACTAGTTCTTAATTGGCTTTTAATTAACTTGATAAACTTAATCAATAGTTACAAGGGAGTTCCCTGCTTGCCTTCAACTTCGATACTCAAAGCTGGAGGACGTCAGATTGTGTCAGTATCCCAACCCGATATTACTTTTTTCATATCTAAAAGTGCTCTTACATAAAACCATATGGGCTTTTTTCCATCATCAAATCATCCAAAGTATTTTTTTCATCTATCAACCACCATCAATAAATCATCCCAATGTTAATGCGAGGAAGTTTAACTCTGTGCATGCAAACAAACCCTTTGCTAATTCCCCAAGTGTTTGGATCTGGACATAGTTAAATACAAATGAATGACATTTGTGGAGAAATGTTATTTTGGATGAAAAGCACAGAAAGTGCTGGAGAAACTTATTCATAGAGAACAGAGTTAACATCGAATCCAGGGTGATTCTTCTTTAGAAGAAGATACCTGAAAAAGAGTGAGATTGACTCAAACTTTAACTCAGTTTCTCCAGCATTTGATATTTATTTCACATTTTCTGCATGCACAGTATTTTGCTTTAGTGTTATTTTCGCATTACAGTTACTCTTTGATCTGGAGTCTTGTGCATACTGTGCATTAGAAATCAGTGTAGTTTGGTTTATCTATCCTTTTTTTTAAAGAATCTACAGCACCCCATTTTATTAGATCTGACTTAATACATAGCAGTACTGGTTTTCACATGTACGTTGATGACACCCAAGTTCTATGTCACCACCGCTTCACTCAACACCTCCACTGTTGCTAAATTATCACGTTGCTTATCCATCATGCAGTACCAGATAAGAAATGTCTTTTATTAAATATTGCAAATACTGAAGCATTATTTTTGGTCTCCACTCCGATCTCTGCTCCCTAGCTACCAACTTAAAAGTCTAGGGTTAAGCCAATCTATTTACAACTTTTGCGCCACATTCAATTCCAAAACGAGTGTCTGACTCAGTCATGCCACTACAAAGACCATCTATTCCATCTGTAACATTTCTCAACTTTTCCCATCTCAGCTCATCTGCCTTCCTTGTCTCCAGATAAACCATTAAGATGCAGTTCCTGGCTGGACTCCATCAAATTGATCTGTTTCCCGTGTTTTAACTCATATCCTGTTCCCGTCATCTGTGCTCTCTGATCTATATTAGCACCCAGTAAAGCAAAGGCTTGACTTTAAAATTCTCATCCTGGTTTTCAAATCCTTCCATGGTATTGTTCTTCCCTATCTGTGCTATGTCCTCCAACCCCATACACCTCTGAAATATTTGTGCTCCTCCCATTGGGGCCCATTGTGCCTCCAAATTTTCAAAGCTCTTCGCTATTTGTGATATTCTTTCTCCACCACTCTGTATTTCTACATTGTTTTCCTCCTTTAAAACATGCACTAGACCTACCTCTTTGGGCAAGCTTTCGGTCAACTGACCTGATATCTTGCACTATGATTGGGAGTCAGACGTTGATTTGTAATGCTCCTCTGAATGCTTTATTAAAATGCATTACACATAGACACAAACAAAATCATTCTGGCCACATGAAAGATACAATTATTGTAGTTTTCAAATGTATCCTGACAAAACCCAAATCTATCTCACAACCACAGTCAACAAGAAATTGTATTGTAATTATGTTTTTACTTCATAATTAGATCCCAAAGGAATATCATTTAAATTAATTGCAAGTCTTACAGTGACATTGACTCCAAGACATATTTTACCTGTCATGGTTATCTCTCATAGACACAATTTAAAAGCAGACAGTGTACAAATTGCTGTCAGAATAGTGAATCATGATGAGTCAAATTCAGTTAATTTTGGTTGCAAGGAATTGTCAGCCATTCCCACTGGCAGAAAAGGAAATCCAATAAAAGAATGTCCATGATGAACCAAAGTTTAGATCGGGGAATTCCAGATTAGCTGAACTCTGCACACTTGTTATGTGATCATACCAACCAAAGAAGAGTTAGACCACAGTAGATCACATAATCCTGGTTGATCTGCAGCCACCACTGCAGGCTGAGTCTTGCACACACCTTGAACAAGTGTGCACCATGAGACATCTTTAAACAAATGAAATCAAACTGTTTTACTTTCTTTTACTGGATAATGTTTAAAAATTGAAACGTAATGGTGGAAAGTGGGAAAGGACAGTGTAAATGCTACAGTCTGCACCACTGAGGGTGGGACAAAATTTTCTGCCATTTTGTGTGACAGGAAAGCTAAATAAGACACATCGTTTTGCTAATTTCAGTATGAGGTAGATAAAAATGACCGAAAGACCTGCAGTATTTTTGAGACAAGGATCAAGAAAAAGTGGGCAAAAATGTATCAATGAAAAACATTAGATTATCACTCTGATCACATTGAAGAGTCTGATGAATGCTAGCCTTTTCAGCCTTGCCTGTTCCACCAGTTGAAGCCACAAAGGCCATAGAGATATTCCAGATTTTGCAATGCAGCACAAAAACACAGCAAACAGATTTGATTGCATTGATGACATGATGGGCATGTCCAAAGACATCATGCTAAGCAGAAAACAATTATGACATTTATCTAGAGCTAACTCAACACTTCTTCAATTTTTTAAACTTAGAAGGTCAAGTTACTCCAAAGTGTGAACAAATTGAAAACTAAAGATATTTTTCGCATATTTAATTTCATTGTGTTTTCATTTGTTGTTCTTTTTTGACACGGAGCACATGTGTAAGCAAAAAAGGTAACATAGGGACTTCCTCAGTTATGTCAAAACACTGCATAGCATGAAACTATGGGTTGGCCTCCCGCAAATCAGCTCACTAGTAGTTTTTCTGGTAGCAGCAGCTAAAGTCAAAGACAAAACCAATGACCTGGTATAACACTTAGTAGCTTCATGTATGGCACTTGTGGCAGTTACAACATTTAAAAGGCATCTGGATGGGTAAATGAATAGAAAGGATTTAGAGGCAAATGGGCCAAATGTTGGCAGGTGGTACTAGATTAATGTAGAATATCTGGTTGACGTGGAGGAGTTGGACCAAAGGGTCTGTTTCCGTGCTGTACCTCTCTATGACTCTATGGCTCTATAACCTGCCTTGCAAGGATGGTTCTCTTCAGACAGTAGCAAAGATGAACATCTGAAGGCACCTTGCTTGTTTCCTGCATGTCCTTTATTTTTCCCAAGTGGAAGGGTACTGATGATAACATTTTGGATGACCTGAGTGGTCCAAAATTTTGCAAAGCTCTATATTGGTCGTTTGGCCTTTGTCAGGGCATGGAATGAGACTCAGTGGGGTAGATATCATCTTTATTCTCAGGCCAGTGATCTGGAAGAAAGTGGATTAATTGCCCTTTGTTGAAATTTCACAATATTCAGGACCAGTTGCAGTCCTTCCACGTAGCTTGCATAAACATGATGTTTTGAACTGTCCTTTCTATGCACTTAACAGGTAGCCTGTGCTGGAGGGTCAACAAAAATCAACACACCTGCAAATTAGAGTAAAATTCTGATTTCAACATCAAACAGCCAGAGATAGCAGCAAGCTACTTTTATTACAACACTTCCCTCTCTCCACAGGGGAGTGTCATAACTGCTTCCACTACTCATTATGTCAAATACACTAGAGAAGAGTCATTGGTACCATTTGTTCTGTTGGATCAAAAAGTATATTTTTAAAAAATGGTATGTGACAGAACATCAGAAGCACTTGATTCTCTGCAGCACATTCCAGCTATCCTGGAGTAGAACAAGCCATCCACCATACACTTAACATAAGTGGTTGATTTCCTACAGACATTCCGAAAAAAATGTCATGACATACCAGCAACCCATTTACACTATCCTTATTTGAGATCCATTGCAATTGATTTAGTTGGATGAGATTCTGTGAACCATCTAGAATGATATTAATCCAAAAGTTTTAGAAAACAAAAGGTTCATTTCCGAGTGGGGTGGAGTCCCTGCTGGCCTCACTCCAGCACAAACTACGCTGCATAAATGATGGCCATTAGAGGGTAGTAATAGCCTTTAACCATGTCTTCTCCAGTCTCAACCCTAACCCTCATTTTAATGATTATTGGTTGTTGAGACTTTAATTCTGAAATGCAACTATTGTCACGAACTTCCTAAATATAGCAAAAAGATAAGATAGGTTCACTAAAACAGTGAAAAGGGCTTGATCACTTCAGAAATCAGCATAATTCCAGAGCCTCTCCGGCAAATAATATTAATTTTCAAAATTCAATACTGCCATAGAGCTGTCTTTCCAAAATGTCAAGCTGCCCTTACAGATTGAAAGTATGTCCAGAGGAGGAGATTATTATTTCAGCTATCAGCAAATAAAGCTGAATTTATTGACAATTTTCAGAAAAGACTTGACAGCTTTCAAACAGAGACAATGTCTGTCTGAAAATGGTGAAGGATTTTTTTGCTCACCTTATTAAAATATCCCTTTTCCACGAGCTGAAATCAACTGCAACTATTCTTATGCTGACAAATCTGAAAATTGTAGGTTTATAGTAGCTTAAGATCGAGACAAACTAATTTTGCAGATCATTACATTTTGCAAGAAAACCCAAACAAATCTCAGCAGATACACTTCAATCTAGTTGGCATTCTTCTCGTACTTCTCCATTCATTCCAAAGCAGTCACTGTAACATCAGTTTCATAATGGAAAAAGAACGCATAAGTTACAGCTGTAAATGGAAGTGAAAACTATCTGCAAAATTCTTATCAGCAGCACAGAATATGCTTTGAATGTATTCTTAAACTGAAATAAGTCTGGCCTATTTCATAAACTTCAATTTGACTAAGCAGTCCCTTAATCTACACGATTTTAGTAGGTCAAAAGTTAACTGAACTCAGCTTGGGAAGCAAGTTTTCACAAAAGCTCAAAAGAAAAAGTTTGCACTTACAGGATGACAGTCTGTGGTGCTACCTTAGGGATATGATCCAGCATCAAGTGCATACAACGGACAGTGGTTTTGAAGCATAGGCACCGGCTTGGGCAGCAGAAAATTGCAGGGAAGAGAAGAAAGAAAATAGTCAAAAAAAGGAAACATTTTTGTCCCATCCTGAACGAGATCGGAGTAGAGGCTGTGCCTCGAGCTGCAGAACTGAAATGAAACAGTGAGTGAAGTCTGGGCAAGTTTAAGGCAGTTTAAGCGTCCAATCAGACCACCACCAGGATCAAATTTCAGCACAGAACAGGGAAAAAAAACTCCAGCAGCTTTATCCACAAAAATACCGCCAGAACTGTGGTACTGTAATTCTAATGATATAAAGATACAAAATTACCAGTACTGTTTTTACATAAGAGCCTGAGGCATTTCGGGGAGGGATAAGAAAGGGTTCACTTCAAAGATGGACCTATAAACCAATGTCCTTTATACATCTCAGAAATGAAGTAAAGCACAAAATCGTCCAGAGATAATAGGAACTGCAGATGCTGGAGAATCCGAGATAACAAGGTGTGGAGCTGGATGAACACAGCAGGCCAAGCAGCATCATAGGAGCAGGAAAGCTTGACGTTTCAGGTCTAGACCCTTCTTCAGAAATGGGGGAGGGGAAGGGGATTCTGAAATAAATAGGGAGCGAGGGGGAGGCGGATAGAAGATGGATAAAGGAGAAGATAGGTGGAGAGGAGACAGACAGGTCAAAGAGGCGCGGATGGAGCCAGTAAAGGTGAGTGTAGGTGGGGAGTTAGGGAGGGGATAGGTCAGCCCAGTGCGGATGGACAGGTCAAGGAGGCGGAATGAGGCCGGTAGGTAGGAGGTGGGGGTGGGGTTGGAGGTGGGAGGAGGGGATAGGTGAGGGGAAGAACAAGTTAGGGAGGCGGGGACGTGCTGGGCTGGTTTTGGGATGCGCTCGGGGGAGGGGAGATTTTGAAGCTCGTGAAGTCCACATTGATACCATTGGGCTGCAGGGTTCGGGGAAACCAAGCGGAGGTTTGGGGCCCGCTTTGTGGAATACCTACGCTCAGTTCACGACAAACGACTGCACCTCCCAGTTGCGAACCATTTCAACTCCCCCTCCCAATCCTTGGACGACATGTCCATCCTGGGCCTCCTGCAGTGCCACAACGATGCCACCCCGAAGGTTGCAGGAACAGCATCTCATATTTCGCTTCAGAACCCTGCAGCCCAATGGTATCAATGTGGACTTCACAAGCTTCAACATCTCCCCTTCCCCGAGCGCCTCCCAAAACCAGCCCAGCTAGTCCCCGCCTCCCTAACCTGTCCTTCCTCCCACCTATCCCGTCCTCCCACCTCAAGCCCCACCCCCACCTCCTACCTACCGGCCTCATTCCGCCTCCTTGACCTGTCTGTCCTCCCTGGACTGACCTATCCCCTCCCTAACTCCCCACCCACACTCACCTTTACTGGCTCCACCCCCGCCTCTTTGACCTGCCTGTCTCCTCTCCACCTATCTTCTCCTTTATCCATCTTCTAACCCTAACCCTATCGCCTCCCCCTCTCTCCCCATTTATTTCAGAATCCCCTCCCCCTCCCCCATTTCTGAAGAAGGGTCTAGACCCGAAACATCAAGCTTTCCTGCTCCTATGATGCTGCTTGGCCTGCTGTGTTCCCCCAGCTCCACACCTTGTTATCACAAAATCTTCCGCTTTACAGGCAAGACTAACCATTCTTATTCAGCTGTAGATCAGAAATATTAACTTTTACTTAACCTCTTTTGCATTTTCCCTCAAAAACTATGAAAACATTTTGGAAACTAAAATTGCCAAGGAAGGTTCTTATTTACAATTTAAAACACTAATCATGAAAAAACATAACCATTTATGCTAAACAATTTCTAAAGATCAATGCCAGAATGTTGATTCTGTTAAAAAAAAAAAAAACTGCGGATGCTGGAAATATGAAACAAAAAGCAAACATTTCTGGAGAAACTCAGCAGATCTAACAGCATCTGTGGAGAAAAAGTGGAGTTAACATTTCAGGTTCATTGACCCTTCTTCAGAACCAATTGTATCTAGGAAACATTGGCATATATGCTCAAGAGGGGGAATGGGGAGGAGTGCGTCAGTGAGGGGTGGGCGTGGTAGAAGGAGTCTGCGTTAGGTGGAGAAGGAGGCCAGAGAGAAAGAAAAGCAACATCTCAGGTCTGCTGCAGTGCTCTAGCGAGGGTCAGTGCAAGCTGGAAGAACAACATGTCATTTTCCACTTGCGGACCCTGTAGCCTTCAGGAATCGATATGGAGTTCAATAATTTTAGAACCTGAACTCCTTCTTCCATGTCATTTACCCACCCCCATACTGCAGGCCCTGCTAATGGCATAGACTGCTTTTATCACAGCAAACCCACCTTCACCTGTTGATGGTCCCTATTATCAGTTTTTCTTTCTCCCTGGCTCACCATTATCCATCCCTTTGCCTAACCGCTATTCTCTCTTTGTCTAGGTTCTACCTCCAGCTATTGCATACTTCTCCTTTCTCCCTACAATTTATCAGCATATATACCACCTTTTCCTAGCTATTATCAGTTTATTAGAGATAAAATTGAATTTTCTTGATCTGCATATTCAGTAATCCCTGGGTGCTTTATTAACCCATTAAGCAATTGAACATGATTAATATTATTATTTTTGCACTTCAACGATATAGGAATGTACACGTTTTACATTATCCTTAAGGAAACACTATATTATTCTTTTGCTTCCAATTGTATATCTTTTGTAATTTCAAATATACGTAGGGATCAACCACAGATGTTGGGTATTGAGTCATAGAGATGTACAGCTTGGAAACAGACCCTTCGGTCTAACTCGTCCATGCTGACTGGATGTCCTAAAAAAACTAGCCCCATTTTCCAGCATTTGGCCCATATTCCTCTAAACCCTTCTTATTCAAACACCCATCCAGATACCTTTACTATGTTGTAATTGTGCCAGCCTCCTCCACTGCTTCTGGCAGCTCATTCCAAACATGTACAACCCTCTGTGTGAAAAAATTGCCCCTTATGTCGCATTTAAATCTTTCCACTCTCACCTTAAACCTACGCCCCCTAGTTTTGGAGTTCCCCCACCCAGAGAAAAGACATTGACTATTTACCCTGCCAATTCCCCTCATGATTTTATAAACCTCTGTAAGGTCACACTTCAGCTTCCGATGCTCCAGGGAAAATAGCCCCAGCCTATTCAGCCTCTCCCTCTAGCTCAAACCCTCCAACCCTGGCAACATCCTTGTAAATCTTTCTTGAACCCTTTCAATTTCACAGCAACCTTCCTATAGCAGGGAGACCAGAATTGCATGCAGTATTCCAAAAGTGGCCTAAGCAATGTCCTGTACAGCCGCAACATGACCGCCTAACTCCTATACTCAATGTACCGACTATCCCAACATTCTTTATTACCAAATAATAAAAGTGATCAGGTCCACAGCTATAATTGAGGGTTAAGTAAAAACCATTAATCTGCATAAAGATGAGTCTTAAGTCAGATGATAGGTTATAGTATAAAGAACAGAGAAAGACTAAATTTTAATCAGAAGAAAGAAATTAGGGTTTGAGAGGAAGCTAACTACGAATACAAAAAGAGATAGCAAAGTTTCTGCAATTATTTAAAAAGGAAAAGAAAAGGTAAAGCGAGTGTTGGCCCTATAGAGATTGAGAATGGAAATTAATAGTGGATGAACTGAAAAAATATTTTGTGTCTGTTTTACCAATAGAGGATACAAAGAATTGTCCAGAAATATCTATAATTTAGGAGGTGGAAGGAAGAGGGGAACTTGGCCAAATTACAGTCATGATGGAAGTGGTACTAAGCAGAGTGGTGGAATTACAGATTGACAAGCCTCTGGATCCAAGCAGAACTCTCCTAGAGCCTTAAAAGAGCTGGCTAATGAGCAAGTAGATGCATTGGTGTTAATTATCCAAAATTCCCTAGATTCAGGAAAGATTCCATCAACTGAGAAGTAGCTAATACAAACCATCAATTCAAGGGAGAGAGGCAGAAAACAAGAAGCTATAAGTTGGTTAGTTTGATGTCCGCTGTGGAGAAGGAATTAAAGCGGTTATAGCTGGGCGTGTAGAAAATTCAGGGTAATCAAGAAGAGTCAGCATAGTTTTATCAATGGGAAATCATATTTAACCAATCCATTGGACGTGCTGTAGATAAAGAAGGCATCTGAACTGTGATTTCCAGAAGACTTCTGATAAGGTTATTACAAAAAATAAAAGCTCATATTATAGGATGTAAGAAGTTAGCATAAATATAAGATTGGCTGACAGTAAATTGAGTATACCTACATGTGCCTGATTGACAGTGGGTAATGAGTAGAAACCTGCAAGACCTTCTGCTGCAGCTCAACATTTTACAATGTACATCAACAGTGTAAGAGGGGAGTGAAGAAAGGGTAGCTAAATTCATAGACAACACCAAGACAGGTAGGAAACAATGTCGTTAAGAGGATATAAGGAAGTTGTAGATGGACACACAGTGAGTGAGTGGGAAGTCTGGCAGACAGAGTTAGTGTGGGAAAACATCAAATTGTTTACTTTGACAGGAAGAAACATAAAAGGCAGAGTGAAATACTTAAATGAAGAGCAACTGTAAAATTTGAAGCTGCAGAGGGATTTAGATGTTCTGGTGCATGAGTCACAAGAAGTTAGTATGCAGGTGCAACATTTAATCAAGGCGGCTAGTGGGATTCAGTCCTTTATTAATGAGAGGAATTGAACATCTTTATAAGGACAATATGCTTCAGTTATACAGATCATTGATGATCATTTCTAATACTGTGTGCAGTTTTGCCTCTTTATGTAGAGAGGAATCTCTGGAGACTGTAGGTGTAGGAGTTGAGGTGGTTATTAGCGATCAATAATAAAGTTGTAAAGGAAATGCACATTTTTTTATGTATTAAGATCAATAATCAACTCCTGCAGTTTCTTTTAAAAAGAACATTCTACATTGTGCAATCTAGATAGTGAGATTGCTAAATATGTATTTAGTTGGACTGAACAAAAATCATGCAGTTGTGTTCGCCCCAATGGAGTTTCTTTTCTAAAGAGTATTTGTACAATGTTATCAAAGTTTTTTTTGTTTGGGCTTAATGTCTGAGTGCAAAGTTTAGACTCTTGTTTTTGGTTTTCTTGTTTTCTTGACTGTGTCCAAACCAAAGTGCATAGATCAACTTCTCCTTGATTTTCATGACTAAAGTTAAAAGAGATATATGAAAAAGGTTTTCAGCTCATAGACACATATTCTGTTCTGGAATCAGACAGAGAGAAGAATTGTAAAAATTATCCATACAGGGGACTTACTTTTTAATTTTACTTTGATAATGGTTGTGATTTCCTTGTCAATGCCTTCACATCTATTATTTATATGCAGTAATGCAAATAACTCACCAGTATGTAAAAATTAGCGCCAAACACTCATGATGAATTATAAGGAGTTAATATAGAATTGCACAGGTACGTTTCATTATTTATCATTTGACATTTGTTTTAGACATATGATCATAAGACCGTAACACCATAAGACATAAGAGCAGAAGTTAGAGATAACAAGCATGGGGCTGGATGAACACAGCAGGTCAAGCAGCATCATAGGAGCAGGAAAACTTGACGTTTCGGGCCTAAACCCTTCATCAGAAAAAAGGCCATTCAACACATCGAGTCTGCTCCGCCATTCAATCAAGGCTGAAAAGTTCCTCAACCCCATTCTCCTGCTTTCTCCCAGTCACCCTTGATCATCAAGAGCCTATCTATCTCAGTCTTAAATGTGCTCAATGACCTGGCCTCCACAGCCTTCTGTGGCAGTGAATTCCATAGATTTACCACTCTCTGGCTGAAGAAGTTTCTCCTTATCTCTGTTCTAAAAGGTCTTCTCTTTACTCTAAGGCTATGCCCGCGGGTCCTAGATTTTCCTACCAATGGAAGCATCTTCCCAACATCCATTTTGTCCAGGCCACTCAATATTCTGAAAGTTTCAGTTAGATTCCCCCTCATCCTTCTACATATGGTTTCCATTTAAAAAAAATACTCTGACCTCAAGAGTTCATTACAATATCAAATAAAATCATATCATAAAATCACATTTTAAAATTTGAGGGATGGGGGGGTTGGTTGGCATCATTTCTTATCAGAGAATTATACTAGTTATGCTCAAATTCCTTTTGGTTTATAATGATGTATTCATTCATAGCCGGAGGGAAGTTTATTGTAATAATAATGAGACTCTACTAGATGCTTAAAAAATAATTGCAAAATGTAGTTAAATCTATTAAAGGTAATTTTGACGATCTTTAAAATATCAGTTATATAACACTATGCAGAGCTATTTGTCACAACTTTGTTGCAGAATTTGTTCTGAATTAAAAACATCACAGGTTTTCGAGTAGATTTGTAGCTCGGGTTGTGGGTGTTGAGGTTGGTTGGCTCGCCGAGCTGGTTTGTTGTTCCGCAGACGTTTTGTTACCGTGCTTGGTAACATCTTCAGTGCAGCCTCTGATGAAGCGTCGGTGTGTTTTCCCGCCTAGCTTTTAAACTCTGGGGTCCGTTGTGATGGATTGCCTCACTTCCGGGTTTCCTCCGTAGTGGAACGTATATGGGGTCGAGTTTAATGTGTTTATTAATAGCCTGCTTCGTGTAGTGCCGTGCTTCCAGGAATTCTCGTGCTTGTCTCTGCCTAGCCTGTCCCAGGATCTTGGTGCTGTCCCAGTCGAATTCGTGGTTCTCCTTGTCCATGTGGATTGAGATGAGTGAGTATTGGTTGTGTTTTTCAACCGTTTTCAACTGCCCTTCAGCCTATTACAGACTTCCACATTTGTTTTCTTTACCGAAGCCTATGCTTTTAATTAATTAAACCTGATTGAAAATTGAAATTTGAATTGAAAATGAAAGACCACTAACCTGAAATATTGTGTCATGTTTTTCTATGACTGGAGGAGTCCTGCTGTAGGGGATGAAAGGAGGTAAACAGAATCAGCTCTGGCAAAATGGCATTAAATGGTAGAGCAGGCTCAAGGGCTTGAATGGCCTTCCCCTGCTCCTAGTTTTAATGTTCTTTTAAATTTGGGTTGGCCATTGCTACTAAGAGTCTTTCCATGAATCATGGAGTGCCCAAGGAGGAAGACTCCACTTCTCATCCAGTCACTGCTCCAAGAACCCATCAGGTTTGATCTGACCATCTCCCCACACAGCAGCATGCCTTTCTACAAAACATAAAATGCCCTCACTGACAAGAGACAGCCCTTAACTGGTCGTAACACTGGAAGTTCCCACAGCTGGCAATTTGCTGTGGCACCAGAACAAGTCAGACATCCCTCTCAGCACTTCTCACATCATTTTGTCAACCTCTGGCTGTCCCTGTCTGCTGCCACTGGATCATACTGGAGTTATTCTAACATTTTCTGTTTTTATTTCAGATATCCAGCATCAGCAATATGTTGTTCTTGAACAAACATCTTTCACCTAGATGAAGCAATGGTCAAAATAGAATTCTCGATTGGTGTAAAACATATATATTTAGCTTGTTTGTGACAATTTCAATTCTAATTTCCTGTAAACGTGTACAAAGCTATTTTTGATCAAGGTGAAATAGGGAGGAAAATAAAATTACTGACGCTTGTTTTGAAGGTATTTTTACGTTGCATTGGGAATTTTTCAGGCAAATGAAACCGATTTGAACAAGTAAATAAACCCTGCTCCTTAAAACATTGCTTAAAATATTCACTGTTGATTTAAAGTACATGCATACTTTTATAACGATTTTTTCTTAGGTTTTGATATAAACAAAGACTTCATTGCATTTGTTTATATTTAACTGAAAGCTGGTAAAATAATCTGCATCAGATTGTTTCCTCCCTCTCGTTTTGTTTTACTTGAACTTTACCTTTCCTAAATGCAGCTGATCATCGTTCAACTGAACCAGCGCCTCCCAAGAGCAATTGTTATTGTGTGACCTCAGACAGAGATCATAATAAGTAACCAAGCATTAAAATCATTACAGCCAAACTCAAACCATCCTTGCTTATAGTCTACACATTCTTTTAGTATGGATCACTGGATAGTAATTAGGACCAGGTTAGTGTTACTCAGTAGGATTGGTTACTTTGAAATTAATGGTTTTTTAAAATCAGGATTTATTGTTTCTATGGAGTGAAAAAGCTTAGACTGTGCAATTTATATAGTTAAAGATTATGTTTTGATACATACCTAAATATTTACCATTATGGCATCAGCTGCCAATTAACAAATAAAAAGGATGCAGAAAATATTAGCAATTTTGTTCATTCCCTTTTGTGTTACCAAAGCCAACATTGCCCTCTGTTGGTTGGCTTTGAATTGATGGGTACTTTTATCCCATGTTCATTGTTTATACCAAGTCATCTTTACATTTCATAAGATGAGCTTTGAGTTTTCTTTGTAAAGTATCTACAGATGATGTAAAACTAATCAATATCTTGTTGAAGTGATTGCAACAAGGTCAGCAAACTAAACATCATAGAGTGCGAGTTTCCTGATTGGGACTGTTAACCTGTTCCAATCGGAGTCCTGGCTGACATAAAAAGGTTACATGTCAGAGATACTGACATGGTGGTGCCTGATTCTGTATGGGGCAGTATTATAGTCAAGGACTGCTCATGTGTAAATAAAGAATGACTGGGTGATGGGATATCAGCCTCTGTGGGGTTATTTCATTTGTCACTCACGTTCTGATTCATTTAAACCTTTTGACATTCTGGGTTGTAATATCAAATTCAGAGAGGGTGGGAGGCGGTGTCTGGAATGAATGTGGCTGCACTTCCAAAATTGTGCTCCAAAGGGCCAATGCTGTTTTGCCCTACCTCCTAAATGTGATATAGGTTTCAAGGGAAGGGTACAAAGTGATGTGTGATTAGCAACGGGGGGGGGGGGGGGGGGGAGGGGGGGAAAAACACTGGTAGGTGATGAGAAAGGTGGTCAGGTTTCTGCCCCCTCCCCCACACAAGGAGACATTCCTGGTGAATAAATGTGTGAGAGCTGAGGAAAATGTGATGACAGCAGGTTTCTCGCACACTCACTCAGTAGAAGCATCTCTTGGGCTGGAGGAGGCAGAGGAGCACAGAAAGGAGGAGGTACTATACTGATAGAGTGCACTACATACCAGCCAACTACTGTTTTTTTTTAAAATTTCAAAAATATACTTTATTCATTAAAAAATACACACATACAAAGTCATAAAGCAATTTGGTTCTGTACAGTAGTATATGAAGAAAACAAACAAATATTGGCATTTGACTCTATCCAACAAACAAACCAAAGGCATCTCTTACTTGTTTAAGGTTATAGTTATATATAATTGAGGTACCATGAGAGCTTGATGACTGAATAAAATCCCATTTAACTTCACAGAAAGACCTCAGACAGTGGTCTTTCCCCACTGTGCCTTGGCGACAGCTGCCCAAGCTTTAGTGTGTCCTTTAGCACAGAGACCTGGACCTTGGATTGTGCCAGTCTGTAACATTAGGTCAGGGTCAACTCCTCGTTCTGGAAAGCTAACAAGTTTCGGGCAGACCAAAGAGTTGACGGTCCTCCAAATGAAAGAATGCCATGTTCCAGGAGACTGCACCTAACCAAGCAGTTGGTCTCAGAAATTCGTATTCAGATACACACTGACCATAGTCAATATCACATCGAGCTGGAGGAACACAGCAGATCAGGCAGCATCATAGGAGCAGGGAAGTCGATTTTTGGGTTTACACCATTCATCAGGACTGGGGAGGGGGAGTGGAGCTCGGAAATAGGGTGGGCTAGGGCTGGGGGAAGGTAGGTGGGATGATAATAGGTGAATTCAGGTAGGAGATTGTGGAGATTGGTCAGACAGGTGGGCAAGAATATGGACAGGTTGTGTCAGGTCAAGGAAATGAGGATGAGAGAGAGGGGGCAGGACATGGGATGAGACTCGGGCTGGGGAGATGTCGAAACTGGTGAATTCTACATTGAGGCCTTCAGGCTGTAAGCTCCCAAGGAAGAATATGAGGTATTGTTCCTCCTGTTTGCGTGTGGCATCATTGTGACACTGGAAGAGGCCCAGGATGGACATGTCACCAAGGGAGTGAGAGGGGGAGTTAAAGTGGTTGGCAACTGGAAGATGTTGTTGATTATAGCGTACAGATGGCAGATGCTTTGCAAATCAGTCACTGAATCTGCGCTTGGTCTCACCGATGTCGAGGAGACCACATCAGGAGCAATGGATACAGTAGACCAGGTTGGAGGACATATAGGTGAATCCCTGTCGGATTTGGAAAGATTGTTTGGGGCTTTGCACACAAGTGAGAGGGGCAGTGTAGGGGCAGGTGTAACACCTCCTGTGGTTGCAAGGAAAGACGTCAGGTGTGGTGGGGTTGCTGGAGCACACGAGGGAGTCACCGAGTGAGTGGTCCCTACAAAAGACAGATGTGGTGTGGGAGGAAAGATCTCTTTGGTGGTGGGGTCAGATTGCAGATGGTGGAAGTGGAGGAGAATGATGTGCTGGATGCAGAGATTGGTGCGGTGACATGTGAGGACCAGGTGGGCTCTGTCCTTGTTTTTGTTGGGGGGGAATGGGCTGTGGTCCTTGAAGTATGAGGAAATCTGGGACGCCTGGCAGTGGAATGCTCCATCTTGGGAGCAGATGTGGCAGAGGCAAAGAATTGAGAGTATGGGATCACAATCTTGCAGGAGGATGGGTGAAAGGAAGTATAGTCAAGATAGCTATGGGAATCGGTGGGTTTGAAATAAATGAGACGGTTGCCAGAAATGGAGACAGAGAGGTCCGCAAAGGGGAGGAATGTGTCAGAAATGTTCCAAGTGAAGTTGAGGTTGGGATGAAAGGTGTTAGTCAAGTTGATGAACTGTTCAAGCTCCTTGTGGGAGCACAAGGCAGCACCGACACAATCATCAATGTAGTGAAGGGAGACGGTGCTAGCCTAACAGCAGAAGAGGGACTGTTCCAAATACCCTACAAAGAAGCAGGGATAGCTCAGACACATACAGGTGCCCACAGCCACTCCTTTAGCTTGTAGGAAGTGGGAGGAGTTAAAAGAAAAGTTGTTGAGGGTAAGGACAAGTTCCATTAGGCGGATGAAGGCGTTGGTGGAGGGGGACTGGTTAGGCCTGCAGGAGAGGAAGAAGCGGAGGGCTTTTAGGCCATCTGTGTGGGGAATACAGATGTACAGGGACTGGATGTTCATGGTGAAGAAGGTGAGGTGTTGGGTGCCGGGGAATTGAAAGTCTTGGCGGTACTTGAGCGCGTGGATAGTGTCCTGAATGTAGGTGGGGAGTTCCTGGACCAGGGAGAAAAAATGTAGTTGAGATAAGCGGAGATGAGTTAAATGGGGCAGGAGCAGGCAGAGAAAATGGAGTAACTGAGGCAGCCAGGTTTGTGGATTTTGGGAAGGAGATAGAAACAGACGGTGGGGGGTTGGGGAATGATGAGGTTGGAGGCTGTGGGTGGGAGGTCACCTGAGGTGATGAGGTTACCTCATGATGGTTTGGCGATCGGGGTGGGATCATAAAATCGAGAGGATGGCAGGAAGAGGTCGACAGCTGGCACCTGGCCTCCACGATGTAGAAGTCAGTCTGCCATTACACCACCGCGCACCCACCCAGCCCCTCTTATCAGCAAGTTTGATGGTGACGTTGAGGTTGGAGTAGAAGGCTGCGCATTCTATTGGGGAGAGGTTGGAGTGAGAGGGGTGGAGAGATTCAGGCGATTGATGTTGTGATGGCAGTTGGAGACGAAGAGGTTGAGGGAGGGTGGGAGGGTAGGAGGCCATGGGGTGGTGTCCAGGAGGATGGGAATTGTTGGAGGCGGGATAAGGGGTCTTCAGAGGGTGAGTTACACTCCCGGTCAAAGAAATAGGCACGGAGGCAAAGGTGGCAGAAGAAAAGTCTGACATCCAGATGTGTACAGAAATCATTGATATGTAGGCGCAGGGGAATGAAAGGGGAGTCCTTTGCTGAGGACTGACTGTTCGCCCTCAAGTGAGGGGGGAGGTCTGGGGGCTGATAGTGAATTCTTGGCAGGGCTTAGGGTTGGGGCTAGGTGTAAAACTGGAGCTGGGAGTGGGCATGTGTAAGGGAACAGTCACATGGGCAGAAGTGGAAATAGCGATGTGGTCAGCAGCATAAGCAGAAATGAGGTAGTCGGTGTTGGAAGCGGCACTGTTGGCAGCAAAGATGTTGTCGGCGATGTCAGCTGGAGAAGCTGAGGTGACCACGTTGCTCATGGCATTGGATGAATTAATAATGAGGCCGTGAATAGGGTAGGGGTCTAGGGTATTGGAGTGTGTCTGTGTTGGGAGGTAAGCACCAGCAAGTTTGGTGTACTTACAATCCTTGATGTCCAATAGGGTGGAGAAAAAGCGTTGTTGAGGGTGTGGATCCTGCGTAGAATGAAAAACAGTAGAGGTCCTTTGCAGGTCTATGAAAGGGAGGCTCTGAGCTGGGGTAGGGCTAACTGCAGCGAGAGAAGATGCTGGCACATAACTGCGAACGTGGATGTGAGGATACATACAGAAAACCATTTCTGGAGGCACTGACCATATGGTGGTATTGCAGTCCCCTGCCTGCAGCCAATTAAGGATTAAAGATTTAAGATTAAAATAAAGGGTCTTGGACTTTTATTCACCAAACCGATGGATTGGTGCCTTCTAACCATCCCCACCCACCCCTCTTAATATTCATTTCAATTTGGTCAAGAAACTTTAAAAACACATAAGTCTGGTCAACGTCATCAAAAATAATATGATAAACCAACCATATAGAGGAAAAAAGATGCTTACCCCAGCACCCATAAAGGGTAAGTGAGGATCTGGCATTGTGTGTTTATGCCCTCAACTTGGATCTGTTCCCACGGTGCTTCAGGATGAATTGTAGGAAACCTACTCCCTTGTCTCTCCGCGATAGTAGGAACTGCAGATGCCGGAGAATCTGAGACAACAAGGTGTACAGCTGGATGAACACAGCAGGCCAAGCAGCAGAGGAGCAGGAAAGCTTTACTGCTCCTCTGATGCTGCTTGGCCTGCTGTGTTCTTCCAGCTCTACATCTTGTTACCCCTTGTCTCTCCATTCGGCTAAGATATTGGTGGCTTCCGGCTTCCTCATGGTTGTTCTGGTATCATTGCAGGGGCAACCTCCGTCACTGGGTCTTACTGCATGAATGATTCCAGACCTTAAAAAGCTGAGAAGGTGAGGGCTGTTGCTGGTGCCATCCGAGTAGTAGACTTCTTCAGCGTCTTCAACCATCTCAGCACTTTCATGGTGCCCTTTGATATTGGTTAAAGCTTTGATGCAGCTGACATCCTCTCCAAGGACCTCTGAACCATCAGCAATACAGCATACTCAATACTACAGTCTCCTACTTTCTTTGCATACCAGTGTGCAGCTACTGCTTCCTATCAGAGTGGCACTATCTCTGTCTCTTCAGGAGGGTGGCCATCCTCTCAGTTGAGGAGCTCATGTGCTCAAATCCCTAGTCATGAGAGAACACATGATGCACGACTCCTCCATTTTCTTGGCTTTATAATGCCTCAGGGATCAACAACATTTGGGAATTTATCTGCCTCTGATTCAGAATTAATAAAATACTATGTAAAACAAATCCAAGTCTCAGTGAAAATGGCTGATTCCACTTTACTCTCCTCATCTTGCTCACTTGTGGCGTCAATCATATTCTAATCATGTCACCAGCATGCGGCGGAGTAATCACGTCACTGACATTGAGATGGAATAATCTTACTGCTTGCACTGAGGTGGGGTAATCTTGTCACTGACTCTCAGGTAAAGTAATCATGTAACCATATGGAGGTGGAGTAATCATACCACTTGCAGCGAGGTACAGTAATCACACCACTGATGCTTAGGTGGTGAAATTATGTAACTGATGCTGAAGTAAAGCAATCATGTTATTGTCACTGAAATAATCATGTAGATTTAGATAGAGTAATCACATCACTGATGCTGAGGTGAAGTAATCACATCAATGACACTTGGGGTGGAGTAATAACAACACTGATACTGAGGGAGACTAGTCACAACATTGACGCTGAAGTAAAACAATCATGTCACTACGATGAGGTGATAAAAATCACATCACTGAAATCAAGATGGAGTAATCACATCACTCTCGCTGAAGTACAGTAATCATATCATTTGCACTCAGTTTGAGTGATCATGTGCCTAATGCTGAAGTAGAGTAATCATGTCACTGATGCTGAGGGACAGGAATCATATCACTTAACGTGAGGTGGAGAATCATATCACTGATGCAGAGATGGAGTAAACACATCACTGAAACTAAAGTAATCAGATCAGCAACGCTGAAGCAAACACAGATGCGGAGGTGGAGAAATTACATCACTGACACTGAGATGGAGTAATCACGCCACTAACACTGCTGAGGAATAACAACGTCACTCGCAGAAGTGGAATAAGTAAGTTAGTAATGCTTAGGTTCAGTAATCATATCACTAACACTGAGGTGGAGTACTGAGACACCAGCAGAAAGCATAATAATGCCATACAATAACTTAATAGGATGTCACTGTTACACAATAACGTCGAGTGAACTGGAAGGAAACAGATTCTCCAAGTCAGAGAGGATTTGGTCTTTTCACAAAGCTGTAAATATAGAACTATTCTATATTCCATTAAATATTGTAAGTATTCCATTCTCTTTCCATAAAGGTCAACATTCAGCATACCTATCCACAGACTTACTGTACACTCTCGCTAACTCTCAGATTCCTCTGTACTACAGCATTCTGCAATGTTTCCCCATTTGAACATGTTGCTGCAGTCCAAAGTGGACAATTTCTCATTTTCATATATTGTATTCTGTTAAGTTTTTACCCAATCTCTTAACCAATCTATGTATTTTTACAGATTCTTTGTATCAATTGTCTTCCTACCAATCTTCATATCATTAGTAAATCTAACTATGTACAAATCAGTCCCTAAATCCAAGCTATTAAGGATTAAAAATAGTTTACACTCTACCACATTTCCAAGCAACGCATTCTATACACTAAATACTCACAGTGAAAATGTTTGCCTTCATTTCACTCTTGCTCCTTTGGCAGATTATTTTAAATCCATGACCCCTTGTTCTTATTTGTTTTAGGAGTGGGAATAGATAAGTTTTTCCTTATCTATACTTTCCGGCCTATTCATGATTTTTACAACCTATTGGTTGATCTCCTCGGAGCCTTCTTTTCTCCAAGGAGCTCAGACCTAGCTTCTTGAATTTGTTCTCACAGCTGGTTCAAGGGATGAGAAATTTCATTCTTGTAAACTGCTTCTGCAGTCTGTCCAATGTATTTACATACTTTTCCTACAAATGTGACATCCAGAACTGTACATAATACTTGAGCCGATGTCTAATAAGTGTCTTATGCAAGTTCAACATCACTTCATTGCTCTTATACCCTATCCCCCACTAATAAAGCTGAGGATACTGTACCCTTTTCTTAACTCTGAAAGTCACCTGTCACTCTTCCCACTCCACCAACTTGTCAATGATGCATAGTCAATACAAAAAATAATTGGATAGTCGAGCATTAAAATTTCATTTCAGAATGTTTACTTTTACATGAGCTGCACCAAGAAACCCAGGTTAACTAGAGGACCATTTGAAGTTCAGGCCATTCTAATATCTACCCATTGTATTACAAGCACTCTAAAGTTACTTCAGAGAGCTGGGCTTCAATCTACAAACAAAAGTTGATGTCATCAAGGTCAGAGCACAGAAAAAAGAATGGTCCTTTGGCCCATCAAATCTGTGCTGATCAAAAACAATCCACTTAACTATTCTAGTACTTGGCCCCATAGCCTTGAATACCTTGGCATCTCAAACATACAGAGAAATATTTTTTAAATGTAAGGAGGGTTTCTGCCTCTATCATCCTTGCAAGCAGTGAACTCCAGATTCCCACAACAATCTGGGTGAAAATGATTTTCCTCACATTCCCCTCAAATCTCTTGCCCTTTACCTTAAATCTATGTTCCCTTGTCACTGATCCCTCCATTAAAAAGGAGAGAAAATACTACCCCCTCCACCCTGCCACAACCCCAGTATACCCAATATCTCTTCAAAACTGAAACCCTCCAGCCCAGGCAACATCCCCATAAATCTCCTCAGTCCCCTCTCCAGTGTTATTACATCCTTCCTATAATGCGGATTCCAGAAATACAAAACAACGCTCCAGCTGTTGCTAACCAACTTTTTAATACAGTTTCAGCACAACTCCCTGCTCTTAAACTCGAACTTTGCTCATAAATTCAAGTACCCCATTTGCCCACCACTTAATCTACTACCTGTTTCCATTACCTTAAAGGGAATCATCATAGAATCCCTACAGTGTGGAAACAGGCCCTTCGGCCCAACAAGTCCACACCAACCCTCAGAACATCCCATCCAGACCCTGTCCCCTATAACCCTGTTAATCTACACACCCCTGAACACTATGGTCAATTTAGCATGGCCAATCCACCTAATCTGCACATTTTTGGACTGTGGGAGAAAACCAAAGCACCCAGAGGAAACCCAAATAGACACAGGGAGGAAGTGCAAACTCCAAACAGACAGTTGCCCGAGGGTGGAATCGAACCCGGGTTCCTGGTGCTGTGAAGCAGCAGCACTAACCACTGAGCCACCGTGCTGCCCTTGGTAGACATGTGCACCTAGGTCCCTCTGAACTGCAGCACTTCCCATAGTCTGTTTGTTCAAAATGCATTCACTTGCTTGTCTGGCCTGCCCAAGTTTAACAAATGGACAGAATAAAGATAAAAACAGCCATTAAGCATGGCTTCAGTTGCCTGAATGTCTATCCTTTCACAAATAAGGCAGTGCCCAAACAAAATGGGCACCACCTTAGTAGGCACAGAAATTACTGGTTAAAGATCTAATTTCCAAGGGAAGTGTTTCCTCAGCCTCTCAAGGGACCCTACATTATCCTTATGTCAGTTATAGCCTCTCTCTCTCTGCACACCCCTAAAAAAAATTCTTCCCTGCCTAGGGTGGCTTTTTCTACCCTATTATCTTTATTCCCTACCCATCACAATGATTTCAAATCTTCCCCACTTTTGATTACATTTTACTTTCTAATTATTGCATGTTTTGACCTGACTTTCCCTTCCAAAATGTCTCTCAATTATCAAAGATCATCACAACGATCCACAGCTCAGTGTCAGTTGGGACAGCCGGCTGGCAGGCAGTCATCTGGTTAAGGCTTTTTTTTTTAAATGAATCAAAACTTATAGTAAGCACTTAATGACTAAATAATAGTTCCAGGCAGAAGATCGTATACCCTTTCAGCACACCAGAAATCTCTTCTCCCACTCGTTTCCAAGAATTGGGCCATGGAGTTCCAATTGAGTGGTCTACACTTATGGACGTATGAATTTGACAAGATTCTGAGTAGTCCCTCCTTGAAATCCAAATGAAGTTTTTGTGCCACCACCCACGTAATCCTTATGCTTAGCACCTTTTCCTGATCTAAATCTTTCCTGCATTGCACAAATACATTTTTATAGCCCTTAATTTGCAAATTAGATCTTTCTGCTTAAATTTTATACATAAACAGAAAAGCTTAAGTCTGTCCATACTTCTATTACATCTTCTGTCTTATGGACTCAGTCCTTATACATTTGTCTATAGTGTTGACCCCCCAGTACCAAGTGCCTTCCTAAATTCCAGCTGGACAACCACCAGAGGTAAATTTTATAGAAAATTTCACTTTGCACCCTACCCGATTCACACACAACATTCTACACACCACTGAATTTTCTAACTACAAGATTGGAATGTATGTAAATGGATGGTTCATTCATTTTTTTTCTTAGCAATAAGCAAGATGGAGCATTTCAGCTATTTTTTCTTTTTGGGAGCAGAAAAGTTGAGTGGGGGTCAGCTGTTGGAGGTGTTTTAAGATTATGAGAGGCACCAACAGGGTGAACAGAAATCAGCTGTTCCCCTTAGCTGAAAGGTCAATAACAAGGGAGCATAATTTGAAAGTGAAAGGCAGGTTTAGAGATGATTTGTGTGAAACATCTTTCATCAAGAAAATGGTGAAATGCACTGCCTGGGAAGGTCGTTGAGGTGGGAAACATCATACCTTTTAAGAAGTACTTGAAAAAGCACTTGAAGTGTCCTATCATTTCAGGCTATAGGCCTAATTCTAAGAAGTGGGACTATTGAAGGTAGTAAGGCATTTCCGCTGGTACAGACTCAATGGGCCACAGGGTCTTTTCTGTACCATATGACTATGATTCAATGAACAGATTTGGTCTATCAACTATTCTACTTCCATATACATTGAAGGAAAGTCTAGAAAATGTTGAGCCTTCCCATAAACTAGCAGCCACATCTCTCAAAAGGCCACCAACGAGATCCAATACCAGCTCAGCCTTCTATGAACAACAGTGCAACTGTTACAAGAAAAACCACCATGAAACAACATTCTAGTGTCCAGAGGAGTTGCGGGCTACCTTCTCTCTAATTTCTCAAGCCAATGTTCAGATCTCCAAAGTCTGTTTGCAGCAGCAACTACAGACACGAAGTGAATGCACCTAGCTATCAAACAGCACGGGATTATTGGAGGAGCAGTGCAGTTGCACAGCTTAGAGGGAACACTGTGTGCTGACAGTACATACATAAGAGAACTAAATAAACTTCACCAGTAATGTCATCACTGTATTCTTCAGATTCAATGACAGAGCCATTGGACAAATGCTGTGTCCTCTTCAAGCTTTCAAGTAAACTACCTACAAGATCAGCTATGGAATGCATGCTGCATTTGGATGGCTGAAAAAGCATCTCCCCACCTCAGACCTGTTTCTTGAACTCCAAAGTCACCAGCATTCTAGAAGGACAAAGAAAATACACTCAAGCATGCTGTTTTTTTCATTCGTTAGATAAGGTCTTTGTTGGATTGCCCATCTCCAACTGCCCTTGATTGGGCCGAATTGCTACACAGGGCAGTTAAGAGTCAACCATGTTGCTGTGGGTCTGGAGTCACCTACACGTCAGCCCAGTGAACGATGGCAGATTTCATTCCCTAAAAAGGACATCAGAAAACCAGACAGGTTTTTACGGTTTCTTCCGCGTGCTCCGGTTTCGTCCCACAGTCCAAAGATGTGCAAATTAGGTGAATTGGCCATGCTAAATTGCCCATAGTGTTCAGGAATGTGTAGGTTAGGTGAGTTATAGGGGTATGGGTCTGGGTGGGATGCTCTGAGGGTCGGTGTGGACTTGTCGGGGCCAAAGGGCCTGTTTCCACACCGTAGGGATTCTATGATTTCTATGATTACAACAGGTGGTTACATGTTCACCATTAGGGCAGCCATTTCATTCCAGATCTTAAAAAAAAAAATCAAATTTCACCATTTACCAATGATGGGATTCAAACCCATGTCTTTCGAAGATTAGCCTGTTGTGCTCTGGGTAACTAATCCAGTGAAATTACCAGTACACCACCTCCTCTCCTGAAATGTGGCAGCACAGGCATCAATGAAGGGGAGAAGCTTATGGCCGATCATTCAAAACGATGATAACTTGTCCACTAAGCTGCAACATGCTCAGACCAAATGGTTTAATCATGAAGCAGAGTAGGAATGAAAGTACAAAAATCCAGCACTCCAGATCCCACTGGCTCATGCATCTTAAAGTTTATTGATTGTGAACTGGCCTGTTCAATTACATGAAGACCTCAGGAGAAACTCACAATCTTCATAAATGAAAAGGTATTTCAATTTATGTAAAGGCTATTGCAATATTTTTTGCTATGACAATGGCAAACATGGACTTGATATTCAACGTCCATCACCTGATTTCCATTACCTGAGAACTTCATGGACTAAAGTCTGCAGTTTAAAGGATTAGATTAATTATTGGTAAGACATGGATTCAAGTCACGCGACAGGAATTGGGGAACTTAAATTCAGTTAAATAAATATTGACATTAGTAATGATCGCAAGCTTCTGGGTTGTTGTAAAACCTCACCTTGTTCACGGATGTACTCTAAGAAAATATGGACTAAAACCAAATTTTTTTTTAAAGTAAGGTCAAATACTATCTAAAACAATGCCATGATCACATGACCAGAAATTGAAGCAAGCTTTACGAAGGGTCTACTAAAATCATCAGCACTGAAACAATGAAACCAGACACTAAACACAGTGTCAAGAAATTTGCATCTTGCTAAATTCACGTATAATAATTTCCCGTATTGGGAGATGAATGGCTCATTTGCCAGATTGGTTAGAAAGCAATATACTGAGCAGACATGGGAATATACAAATGAGCCTTTATCATTGGCTGGCTGGGGTAGCAATGGAGAAGGAAAAATGGATTTGTAAGCAAGAACCCTAAAGACTCACTCACTTTCCCACCCTCCCTGCCTGTTTTAGATCGAACCCAATCAAAATCAAAACTCAGTGCTCAGTGCAAAGCAACTTGGAATATCGGCCATTCATTGCAAACACAAGACCTACCATATTCACTATTGCCTGAAGAAGCAAGGTCAGAGCTAAACAGTCAGGACTCAATTAAAAAATCTAAACGTCAAGGACTCTTGTAATCTTTAAACACAATTACCTTTCCATCTATCGAGAACTTTCCTTCCACCCCATCAACCAGCTTTTAAAGTTCACCCAACAGTTTAGAGTCACTTAGCAATGTTTCTCAGGATTAGGAGATTTTTTTAAAAATCCTCTTTCTTTCATTAAAGACAACCTTGTAGTTAGGTCACTTCATTATTATCTAGTTAATTATGTTTTAACACAAGTATGGTAACTATGTACTAAAAAACTGATTTGGCCAACCATGAGGGTCTCAATAAGACAGCATTGTCATTATCGGCTTTGTTTTAAAAAAATAAATTCAACTACCTGTAACGCCAAAATCAAATATATAATTTCCACGGATATCCTCGATCAAATAAATTTAGCTACTCCATAATACATTTGCTCCATGAATGCTTTAAAGTTAATTGCTCCTAATTTCAATCAGGACAGTGACGTAATTATTGGTCAAATCACAGCAGTGAGACAGACAGCATGGCAGGAGTGAGAAAATCAGCTAGTATACAGAAACAGTCCATTTCTACACAGAAAAATAAAGCAATTGAAAAGATAATTCCTGCTTCTCCACGGTAACAGGGCATGTGACTCCTGCTGCTTGAGTGTCTACCGCTGGGCCGAGAAAAGATAGGCTACAAAATGTCTATCCATCTGAATAGTTTCAGAATGGAGTCTTGAAAGGTTTTTTCTGGCTAAATAAAATCAAAATTTTCTGCAGGACTCTCCCACAAAATTCCAAAATGACTATTCAACGGTGTGCTCGGTTTCCCCCTTTCCCAACATCTAATGGTTGCCTACACTACACCTATGTTAGCACATAATCACTGTTGTTAAGATTATTCAATTCCATTTGGACTCTGCATAGTGTAATGAAATCAGGTGTAGCTGCAGATACATTGACATTCTTGATTTACCACCGTTAATCGAGCAGAACATGATTGAAAATGACATCTTCAATTTGATGCTGGTCCCTTCGAAGGTGGGATCCTTCACCTCATTTCAAAACTGAACAACAACAAAATGGGCAGGAGTTTATGGAACATACCATTAGACAGTGCTGCAGGGAAAATCTGAATCGTTGATCTGTAAATATTTCAGTGAATGACTATTTACAACTTTAGAAAATGCAATAGCTCATTAAAAGGCAGACCAAACTCATTTTCTGGTGTCTTTCTGAACATTTTTAAAAAAGTACACTTTAGGTTGTAGACTTGCTCAGCGAACTGGTGTTTGATTTCAGACGTTTCGTCACCCTGCTAGGTAACATCGTCGATGCGCCTTCAGTGAAGTGGTGGTGTTCTGTCCCGCTTGTTATTTATATGTCTCAGTTTGCTGGGGTGGTTGGCATCACTTCCGGTTCTGTTTTTCAGTGGTTTGTATACTGGGTGCAGTTCAATGTGCTTGTTAATGGTGTTCCAGTTGGAATGCCAGGCCTCCAAGAATTCCTTGGCATGTCCCTGTTTGGCTTGTGCTATTATGGATGCGTTGTCCCAGTCGAATTAATGTCCTTCTTTGTCTGTGTGTATTGAGACCAGTGAGAATTGGTCACGTGTCTTGGTGGCTAGTTGGTGTTAGTGTATCCTTATTGTCAGTTTTCTTCCAGTTTGGCCTATTTAATGTTTCTCAGTCCTTGCATGGTATCCTGTATATTGCGTTAGTTTTATTTGTTGTGGGTATGAGATCCTTTCCATTCCTCAGTAGCTGTCGCAAGGTGGTTATTGGTTTGTAGACCACCCTGATACCTAGGGTCAGAATAGTCTTGTGGTCATCTCGGATATGTCTCTGATGTACAGTAGGGTGACTAGTGTGTCTGGCCGTGGTGTGTCTTCTTCTTGTGGTCTGTCGCGGAGGCAACGGCAGATTGTGCTTTCTGGGTATCCATTCCTTTTAAAAACTCCGTATAAGTGCTCCTGTTCTGCTTTGCGTAATTCTGTTGTTGCTGCAGTGCGCGTTGACTCGTTTGAATAATGTCCTATGCAGCTCCGTTTGTGTATGTTGGGGTCGTTGGCAGTGTAATTAAGTATCTGGTCTATATGTGTGGTCTTTCTGTATACGCTAGTCTGGAGTTCCCCACTGTTCTGGTGTTCAACCATTATGTCTAGGAAGGGTAGTCAGTTATTGTTCTTCTCTTCTTTTGTGAATTTTATTCCGGTGAGAATGTTGTTCATGCGTCGGTGAGTTTCTTCTGGTCTTGTGCGTTTGATAATCAAAAAAGGTGTCATCTACATAGCAGACCCAGAGTTTGGGTTGTATAGTGGGGAAGCACTGTTTATTCTAACCTTTGCATTATTGCTTCTGCAATCAGTTCTGATAATGGGGATCCCATTGGTGTTCCGTTGATGTGTTTGAATATATAGTTGTTGAAGGTGAAGTGGGTTGTGAGGCACAGATCCAGCAGTTTCAGGGTACTGTCCTTGATGCTGTTGCTGTCGTGAGATGCCAGCCTTCCTGATTTGTCCAGTGTGGCAATTGTCTCTTTGGCTAGGTCAAATGTTTATGGATGTAAACAGTGCTGTTATGTCAAAGGATATCATAATCTTGTCCTCTTCTATTCTGGTGTCCTTAATGATGCTGAGGAATTCTTGGGAGGAGTGGATGGAACGGGTAGCGTTGTCAACTAAGTATTTCGGTTTCCGTTGTAGTTCTTTGGCTAGTCTATATGTTGGTGTGCCTGGTAGTGAGACATTGGGTCTGAAAGGGAGCCCTGGCCTGTGTACCTTAGGGAGTCCATAGGAGCGGTGTGTGTTGAATCCCTCTGGCCTCATTTTTTGGTAGTCTGTTTTGCTGATATCTCCCAAGTTGTGCAATTTCTTCAGGGTTGTTGCAATCTGGTTCTCGAACTGTACTGTTGGGTCTATTGCTATGTGTTGGTAGGTGTCAATATCTACTAGTAGTGTGTTAGAGTCCAATACATTGAGAAAGCTATTAAGGATTAGTATCATGCGTCCTTTGTCCACCGGTAAGATTGTGATGTTTCTGTCTTTGAGTCTTTTCAAGGCTTTCTTCTCGTGTCGAGACTGTGTTCCACCTACCTTTTCCGCTCAGTGTTGGGACTATCGTCTGTCTGATAGCCTGTTTTATTTCCTTAAGAGTCTATTCCAGCGCAGCCAGGAAATCAGTTTTTTTGGTGTCTCTGTAGTTATAACTCAGTCCACGTACCAGGACGGTCTTCTCAGTGTCTGTAAGTGGTCAGTCGGAGATGTTCTTGATTCATGTTTCCGTGCTGTCCGTGCCATTGTTGTGGGGGAGTTTGGATAGTTTTTCTTGTAGGGCTGTTCCTTTTTTGTTCTGGTATGGTGATGGCTTGTTCCAGTGTGGTTGTCCATTCTTGGTCGGTTGCATTGGAGTTCAAAGTTTTTTGGCAAGCAATTTCCTGCTCGTATTTGTGGAGGCGACTGTGACCATCATTAATCATAACCCTTATCATTCTGTGCCCGTTCTGCGCAACTGTTCTCCGTGCCTGTGGATTTTTGATAGGTAGTTTATATTTTAAGCTTTGTGGTAATACCTGCTTTGGAGGCATTCATGCAGCAAGTACAGTTGCTCGCAGGTCGCACTCCGGCAGATGGTATTTATCTCCCACCTGCGGCCAGTTTGAGGGTATTGCGCACGAACAAAGGACACAAATTCAACTGGGGCAACACATCCATAACAGCACGAGCCAAACAGACATGCCAGGGAATTCTTGGAGGCCTGGCATTCCAACCAGAACTCCAACAAACACATTGAACTGGACCCTACATACGAACCACTGAAAAACAGAACCAGAAGTAATGCCAACCACCCCAGCAAACCGAGGCATATGAACAACAAGCAGGACAGAACAACAATGCTTCACCAGAGACACACTGACAATGTTACCTAGCAGGAATACAAAACATGTACAATCAAATGAACCGGCTTGGCGAGCAAGTCTACAACCTCATCCACAATCTGAATGACAAATCTTCCCAAAAACTTTAAAAGGAACATTTTGATTTCAATTTTCGGGATCAAAAATCGGACATTACAAACTTGTCAGCACACAAAAATGACAAAGAATATCAGTTTTATTGCAAAATATTTCCCCAAATAAATGTATACAGAAGCAAACATTTAGATTTAGATTTCATAGAACTGCTGGTCTTTAAATAGTAATTCTATGAAATGAAACAAACCATATTTGACACCAAAAGCAACACTTCTAAACATGAATTTATATTTCTTGATCAAAGTTGCAGAAAATTACATTACCTATGAAAATACACCTATTAATTTTTAACTACTGTATAATAGATCAAATGACAAACAGTGCAGAAAAAAAGGTTTTTCAATGTCTGTACAAAAAGCCTAGTATTTACCTGAATGTCACTCCAAGTATCATTACCAAGTTCACAATCCACCATGGATTAATCATCTTGGTACACAAGTACAACCTACTGTACGTGTTATCAAGAAAATATCCCTCAGTGACCTCTCCTTGAGCTGTACCCAAACTAAGGATTCAGGAGAGGTGCAAATGAGCAAAGTACTACAGTAAGCAAATCAGTGGCGATGGTATATTGCCTTACTTTTTTGCAAGTTTGCTACATAATTCCTAAGGTCCCAGAGTATTATTTAAGGGTATTTACTATCCCAAAGTAATTTCAAAGTGAAAAAGGTAACAGCATTTTCAATTTCTAACACTTGAAAAACATAGCTCAAAAATAATAAAACACAGAGCAAGTTTTGTCAAAAATGGTCTTGGCAAACTTAAATTTTCCTAAATTCTAAAGTGCATTGCAGTATAAGGAGATTGTACAATATTTTGAGTCTTAATATTATTCATCCTCATACATGTAATTAGAATATGGAACAATTACTTTTATCAAAGCCCAATTAAAAGGACCTGCCATATATTATTTGCGGGCAGTAAACACATCATTAAGTAGCTGCACAATTATCGATGGTATAGCTAAATCCACACTTTTGAACTAAACTGCTCAGAGGATTTTTTGCATCGTCAGAAGAAATATTCCTTTAGATTAACACAGTTCAATGTTAAACAAATACATTGCTTTATGTCTTATTTATCATTTGGTTGCACATGCATGACTTACGAAGAGAAGTGATAATAAAAGTAAAAATTGCTAATTGCTGTAGCAAATCTGATTAATCGAGTTATATTAAATGGCACTCGCCACTTAAATGTTTAAAACCTTTATGCAACTTTAAAAATAACCTACTTTTCATCTTCTCATAGAAAATGTGATATCATTTGCATCAAAAAGTTATTATGCCATCAGAAATCTCAAGATTAATGTGTATATCTGAAGGAGTATTCTGCTTTAATCTTCAAACGTGAACTGATAGGATTAATTAAAAGTAGTCAAGTTAAACCAATTTAATCATACATTTACTATTTGAAACCTGCTTTCTTTATATTCAAAGAAATATCATTTTTGGAGTGATTATTTGAGAAAAATGCTACATTACATTTGAGATTTTGAAAAGCCAGTGAATATAGATACCTTTAGGATTATTTTTGTTCAGTGCTATTTTTGTCTATAGAAGGTTAGGTACGCTTTCAAAGATTCTGGTAGTGGCAGACTCAGAATTCTCTCTCGAAGTAAATTTGGGGAAGCTTCTTCCTGTTTGAGGTCTTCATTCATTTCTTTTTCTTCTTCTTTATTTTCTTCCATTTTGTCATCCTCATCACTGTCAAATGGCTGAGGTATCAACTGATTGCCTACAAATACATAGGTATCAATTTTACGCCTACGAAGCTTCTTGCGTTTTCGTTTTGGTGCAGCCTTCTGAGGAATGCCTTTGGCCTGAATCTCTTGATTTATCAAGTTCCTAAGAGTGCGGCGAATGTAAATCCTTGCCAAGTCCTGGAGGCATCGTACAGTCACTGGTGCTGCAGAAATGGAAGAAAAAGCTTTCTCGTTTCATTACCATATTTTATTATTCGTTCATGGTGTTGCAAATAGCAAGGGAAGGCTATGTATAATCTTCAGAAGTGGGGCTATTCTGTTCAATCTTCTGACCTGCCAACCGTCTTTGCACAAACCTGATTTCTCTTTTAGTCTGATACTATTGTTAGCCTTTCTAGTTAACAATAGAAGATGGATCCAATCCTCGTAATTTTTCTTATTCGCCGAAATTTGCCTATTCTGCAAATTGTAAAACATTAACTTATCAACCAATGCATTTCTACTGACCTGTTCTTTAAACTAATTTACTAATGCACTTCAGCAAGCTCTGCTTTCGTTCCTTCATATTTGCCCAGAGTGTCTCAGGCCCATTCCTTTCTCTCCCTCAAACTACAAGTAAAATTCAACTGTGGTACTGGCCACCTAAAAGATGTTTTCACTAGGAGATCATTAATTAATCCATCTCATTACACAATACCACATTTAGTATAGGCTTCTCCCTGGTTATTTCTAGAATATGCTATTCAAAGAAACTATCCTGAAAGCATTCAATTAACTCCTCATCTAGGCTACTTCTGTCCACCTGACATTTCTAGGTGCTATGTAGATTAGAATCTCCATTCATTACCACTGTGCCTTTCTGATAAGCTCTCGTTATTTTGTCCTTTATACTCCGCTTACTGTTAAGCACTTGTACACAACTGTCACAAGAGACTTCTTGCCTTTACCCTTTCTCACTGCCACCCAAACTGTAACCACATCTTGATTTCCTGAACTTAGATCATAGAGTCATAGAGTAATGCAGCATGGAAACAGGCGCTTCAGCTCAAACTGGTCCATGCTGACCATGGTTCCCACTCAGCTCGTTCCAACTGCCCACATTTGGTCCATATCGATCTAAACTCTTCTCATCCATGTACCTATCCAAAAGCTTTTTAAATTTTGTTGTTGTACCTGCCTTAACCACTTTCTCTGGCAGCCCATTCCATATTCGCACCATTCTCTGCATGAAGAAGTTGCCCCTCAGGTCCTCCTTAAATCTGTCCCCTCTCACCTTAAACCTATGCCCTCTCATTTTCAATTTCCTATCCCTGGTAAAAAGACTATACGCATTCATCCTATCCATGGCCCTCTTGATTTTGTACACCTCAACAAGGTCACCGCTCATTCTCCTACCTTTCAAGGAATACAGTCCTATCCTGGCCAACCTTTCCCTATAACTGAGGCCTACTAGTCCTGGCAACATCCTCATAAACTAGAAAGTGTGCAAAAAAGATTTAACTATGTCTTTCCTAAAACAGGGTGACCAAAACTGTACACAATACTCCACGTGCAGCCTCACCACCAACTTGTACAACTGTAACATAACATCCCAACTCCTGTATACAATGCCTCGACCGATGAAGGCCAGCATGCTAATTGACTCCTGCACCACTCTGCCCATTTGTAATACCGCTTTCAACGAACTTTGTACTTGTACTCCTAGGTCCCCCTATTCCATAACACTCTTCAGGACCTTACCATTTACTGTATAACTCCGACTTTGGTTTGGCGTTCCAAAGTGCAACACCTCACACTTATCTGTATTGAACTGCATTTGCCAATCCTCAGCCCCCTTTCCTATCTGATCAAGATCCTGCTGTAATTCTTGATAACATCCCTCACCATCAACATTACCTCCAAATTTTGTATCATCCGCAAACTTACTAACCATGCATTGTACATTCACATCCAGATTATTTATGTAAATAACAAATAACAACGCTGTGGCACACCACTAGTCACAGGCCTTCGTTCCAAGGGCCAACTCCCCCTCCCACTCCTTGGACGACATGTCCATCCTGGGCCTCCTGCAGTGCCACAACAATGTTACCCGAGAGTTGCAGGAACAGCACCTCATATTCCGCTTGGGAACCCTGCAGCCCAATGGTATCAATGTGGACTTCACAAGCTTCAAAATCTCCCCTCCCCCGAGCGCATCCCAAAACGAACCCAGCTCATCCCCACCTCCCTAACCATTCCTCCCATCTCAAGCCCCACCCCCATCTCTTTCCCACTAACATCATCCCGCCCCCTTGACCTGTCCGTCCTCCCTGGACTGACCTATCCCCTCCCTAACTCCCCACCCACACTCACCTTTACTGACTCCACCCCCATCTCTTTGACCTGAGAGTCTCCTCTCCACCTAGCTTCTCCTTTATCCATCTTCTATCCGCCTTCCCTTCTCTCCCTATTTATTTCAGAATCCCCCTCCCCTCCCCCAATTCTGA
>JAHRHZ010000075.1:23131822-23160837 GCA_024137785.1 Ginglymostoma cirratum
TGCAGGAACAGCACCTCATATTCCGCTTGGGAACCCTGCAGCCCAAAGGTATCAATGTGGACTTCACAAGCTTCAAAATCTCCCCTCCCCCGAGCGCATCCCAAAACAAACCCAGCTCATCCCCACCTCCCTAACCATTCCTCCCATCTCAAGCCCCACCCCCATCTCTTTCCCACTAACATCATCCCGCCCCCTTGACCTGTCCGTCCTCCCTGGACTGACCTATCCCCTCCCTAACTCCCCACCCACACTCACCTTTACTGACTCCACCCCCATCTCTTTGACCTGAGAGTCTCCTCTCCACCTAGCTTCTCCTTTATCCATCTTCTATCCGCCTTCCCTTCTCTCCCTATTTATTTCAGAATCCCCCTCCCCTCCCCCAATTCTGAAGAAGGGTCTCGACCCAAAACGTCAGCTTTCCTGCTCGGCCTGCTGTGTTCATCCAGCTCTACACCTTGTTATCTTGGCCTCATTTGATGATCCCTTAAGAATATCTTCTCTTAGTACTGTTATGTCCTCCCTTATCAAAAGGGCAACTCCCCTTCCTCACTTACTTGTACTTCTGTCATGCCTGTAGCTTCTCTATCCTGCAACATTGAGCTGCCAGTCCTACCTTTCTTGCAGCCATTTTTCTGCTATGGCTATAAATATCCCAGTCCCCAGAGCCAATCCATATTCTGACCTCATTTGCCTTACCAGTCAGGCCTTATGCATTGAAATAAATGCACTTTAAACCAAAAAAAGTCTTTTCCCTCCCTCTACTGTGCCCCTGGCTATCCTGAATAGTAAACTTGCTCTCAATGGCTAATGCATTTTCCCCTGACTTCTCAATGGCCCCTCCCTTACTCAGACTCTCATCCACCTGCCAAACTAGTTTAAACTCTCCTGGGTAACACTAGCAAATCTTATCACAAGGATACTGGACCCCCTCTGGTTCAAGCGCAACCTGCCTCTCTTGTACAGGTCACCTCTACCCCAGAAGAGATCCCAATGATCCAAGAACTGAATACCCTGCCTCCTACACCAGCTCCTCAGCTACGCAGTCATCTGGCCTATCTTTCTATTTCTATCCTCACTGGCACGTGGCACTGGGAGTAATCGAGAAATCACTATCCCTGCTTTTTAACTTCTTACCTAACTCCGGGACCCCAATCCCTTTGTTTATGAATGTCATTTGTACCAATGTGCACAATGACCTCTGGCTGTTCACTCTTCCCCCTTCAGAACATTCTCAACCGCTCCGACAACCTTGACCCCAGCACCCAGGAGGCAACACATCATCCTGGGGCCTCTTCTGTGGCCACAAGATCTCCTGTACCCCTCACAATTTAGTCTCCTTTCAATATTGCTCTGTCTGACTGCATCATCCCTCTCTACTTTGCTCACAGCATCATTAAATAACAAAGCCACACATTCACCTGTGATAACAAGCATGGGGCTGGATGAACACAGCAGGTCAAGCAGCATCATAGGAGCAGGAAAACTTGACGTTTCGGGCCTAAACCCTTATCAGAAAACCACACATTTACCTGTTCCTGTTTTCCTGTCATTCCTAAATGTCTTCCACACCTCAAGAATTTAGGTCCTGTCAACTTTAGCCCAGAGATGTCCTGAACTCTGGCACCACTCAGACAACACAGACATCTGGACTTTTTGCTATAGACAATGGTGTCAATCCTTCTCACTGCCTTGTTCCTTACTTGACCTACATTTTTCTTACTCTGTTCTCAAGTGGTTTCCTGCATTATGGTGCCATGCTTAGGTAGCTCACCCTTCCTGCATCTCTCACCCTCATCCAAACAAGATGAAAGACCCTCAAACCTGTTGGGTAATTGCAATAATTGGAGGGTCTTGTGCTCCTGCCCTCTGTAAATGAGGCAGATAAGGAGACCCAGTCACATTCACCTAGCCCTGAATACTTGCCCAATCAGATAGTTGAACCCGAAGTGATGTGACTCCCTCTTGGTACAAAAGAATCCTTGATGCATCCTGATGTCTGTAGCTCAGCTTAAAGTCTGAGCTGAAGCTGCTTGTACTTTAGACATATATTGCAGATACATACTGGACAAAATGGGTATCAATATTGCAACTGTGACTCATTACCTGTCCACCCAAGTTTAACATGTTCTAAGGAACTATTTAATTATTGTACTTAGCTTTATATTTATTTATGTTCTTATGTATTTTATTAATATGATTTACAGCTGCTATACCAATTTGAAGCTCAGGAGTTGAATAAACCTTAATCACTTACCAGATGCTCACCAATTAACCAGCTTATTCTCCTGTAGCAGAGCAAGAATCAATTCCTGGAAGCTGAAAATGTTTAGGCAAAAACAACCAAAAAAAAAAAAAAACAGCCTTCATTTGACTCCAGCACTATTGTAAGTCACACTCAGCACTACGTTGCACGAAGTTGACTGGCTTTATAAGATCGTAAGTGAGTCCGATGAGCTGAAGTGTTAAGGGGAATCCAGTTTCAGTTAATTCTTAATTAAGTTGCTTTTTCACTGGAACTCTTGGAAAAAACCCTTAAGGTTGGTAATTATTGAATTTAAGTGTAGATTTCAGTTTAATGTCAACGACATAAATTCCTTCAAAATAAAAAAACTTAGGCTTTCTTAGCCAGCAACTACATGCACTTAGTCCTCAACAAAGATAAGACTAACTGCTTAGGTGTTAAAATTATGAGGTTCAAATGATCTTTTTGTACAATTTTAGTATTTATAATAGCTCACATTTGAACTACAGCATCTCAAATGATTTCATATGTTAATGCTAACTGCATGCCAGTAACATTATAGATGTGCTTATTTTATTGGAATAAAACTTGTTCTGCATGATCCCATTGCTTGAACAGCAAAATAATAGTTAATTTTTTGTTGAAGAAAAGTTTTGATTACTTACGAAGTTTTACATTCTCTGACTTGAAGCAATCTGATCTATTTGGTTGGATAAGAGGAGCAAATGAAACAGCCAATATATTTTTGGTTTCCCATGTATTTTGTCCCGTGCGTATTATCTGAGTAAGCTGTATTGAAGGACGACATTTGATAAGTGTTACAAGTTCATAAACAGAGGTACACATAAATCTCATTTAGGATATAGAAAACACAGTGCTTTGTGATCCACTGTTACTATAAACGTGCAAGTAGTCTCCACTGCTAATCGCTAGTTTTGTTTTTGCTCTACATGCTTACGAATGCAAAGCAGATTTTTAGCAACACAGACTCACTTAAGCAACAGATATTCTGAACTCTGCAACATACTATTGAGGCAAGCTTGGATATGCTATTGTTATTGATGATGGTGTCTACATTTCTAACTGAACAGACTCGCTATTGAGCTAACAAGGGTGGCACGGTGGCTCAGTGGTTAGCACTGCTGCCTCACAGCACCAGGGACCTGGGTTCGATTCCACCCTCGGGCGACTGTCTGTGTGGAGTTTGCGCATTCTCCGTGTCTGTGTGGGTTTCCTCCCACAGTCCAAAGAAGTGCAGGCTAGGTGGATTGACCATGCTAAATTGCCCGTAATGTTCAGGGATATGTAGATTAGGTAGGTTATAGATCTGGGTGGGATGCACTGAGGTTTGGTGTGGACTTATTGGGCCGAAGGGCCTGTTTCCACACTGTAGGGATTCCATGAATAACAGTTGCATTAAAACTAACAAATGAGGAAGAAATGCCTTCAGGCAAAAGATGAGACAAGAGTAGTCATATCGTAGATAAGTAAAAACATTTTATAATGCTTATCTCCACATTTTTTGGCATAGACCAAATGTTTAGGTAAACAGTGATTTTTCACTTTGGCACAGTAGTTGATTCGGAACTCCAAAGTACAGTGTGAATATGATCTGATGACAACTATTCCATCAATATAGTTCTTCTTCCCACACAATTCCCAAATTAATTGCCAGGCAAGTTTACTGGAAATTAACGATAAATTACAGTCTGACTTATTCTGTCAATGTACATCAATAAGAACTGAATGCAGACAGCCTCTCTCTTTTTTAGACAGAAACTTCAGATTATGGCAATCTGGATTCCAATTTGTCTCCATGGATGGGGACAATGGGTTCAAATCTCAAACGTAATCGTGAAGAAGTTCTGATAATCTACTTTTCAAGATCATTCTTTCTTAATTTTCATCCTTTTCCAATGTATTACAAGTAGTCAACAGTGTTTGCCTAATGTGTTCCCCTAAGAGGGAGTCTCCGCACTCAAGGCCACTCATTCAGAAAAATTAGCTGATAATTCATTAAGTTAAGGTTTTAAATAGCAGAAATCAGATTTTTTCTTTTAAAAAGAACATAAACAAACAAACAAACAAACAAACAAACAGTCTAGTCGTTTGAATAACAAGGTAGGATGTTCATTTTGTCCTCAGTTTGTCCAGCACTTCCTGTTATATTTGCGATTTACAGCATCTGCAGTATTTGGTTTGTAAATCTATTAGTTTGTGTTAGATTTGGACTCTGATCTCGTAGGCAAGAAGCTTTGACTGAACTGTATGCATTCTAATGTGTTAAAGACTGAATTAATGACAGACAATGAAATGGGTTAATAAATTGCTAAATATCACTCTAAAAGGGTAACATCACCTGATCTTCCATAGGCATAACAAGAATTCCACCAACTTTAAGAAAAATTTTCATGTAATTCTCATGATCCTTTTGGACTCCAGCTCCACAATACACACGGTCATACTGTAGACTGTCTGACAAAACATCTAAGCAGTTCCCAACCACAAATACTGGCTCACAAAATTCAAACCTAGGATTTAAAAATAAATATTTAAAAACAACAATAACATGTTACTACATATTTTGTAAATGGATACAAGCTTGGCACTAGACCATATGTACAACCACTCCCATTTTACAAGTGGCTCTAGCCAAAATGTGGCAGAACAACATCAATACTTTTGACATGCAGAACGGCAATTTTTTTTTTAAAGCAAGTAAAAATGTAGTTAATGACCTTCAATCTATTTTTTACAAATAACTAAAACAATGAGAACAGGTAGGAGACAGAAGGAAGTGGTAGAGGATTGCTTTTCAGACTAGAGGCCTGTGACCAGTGGTGTTCCACAAAGATCAGTGCTGATTCCACTGCTATTCATCATTCATAGAAACGATTTGGATATGAATATGGGACGTGTGATTAGTAAGTTTGCAGATCACACCAAAATAGGTGTAGTGGACAATGAAGATTATCTCTCAGCACAATGGGACCTTGATCAAATGGGCCAATGGGAGTGGCAGACAGATAAATGTGACATGTTGCATTTTGGTAAAATCAGATCAGGGCAGGACTTAGACAGTTAATGGTGGGGCACTGGAGAGTGTTGCCGAACAAAAACACCTAGGGGTGCAGGCGCATTGCAAGTGGAGTTGCAGGCAGACAGGGTGAAGGCGGCGGCATTTGTCATGCTTACCTCCATTTGTCAGAACACTGGGTATAGGAGTTGGGATATCACGTTGCAGCTACACAAGACATTGTTGCGGCCACTTTTAGAATTATAGCATATAATTCTGGTTGCCCTTGTATAGGCTGTTAAACTTGAGAAGGTGCAGAAAAGATTTACAAGGATGTTGCTGGGACAGGAGGGTTTGAGATAAAGAGAGAGGCTGAATAGGGTGGGGCTTTTCTCCCCTGGAACATTGGAGGCTGAGGGGTGGCCTTATAGAGATTTAGAAAATCATGAGGGGCATGGATAGGGTGAATAGCCAAGGTCCTTTTCCTAGGGTGGGGTAGTCCAAGACATCAGGGCATAGGTTCAAGGTGAGAGGGCAAAGCTTTAGCAAGGACCTAACAGGCCACTTTTTCATGCAGAGTGTGGTGCGTGCATGGAACGAGCTGCCAGAGGAAGTGGTAGAGGTGGGTACAATTACAACATTTAAATGGCATCTGGATGAGTACGTGAATAAAAAGGGTTTAAAAGGGATTGCTGGCAAATGGGACTGGGTCTGTTCATTCTGTACTGAATTTTGTTTCAAGAAGGTATCTGACAACATAGAGGCAGTAGACAGTTTGACAGAGGTGGTAAGGTAGTACTGATTGTCATCAGCCATTGCAGAAATTGCACAGTATTTTCGGATGCTACTGCCAAGGGACAGCCCGAGAGTGAGAAATGGAAGTGCAAGGATAGATTCTTGGGAGACAGCAGAGATTCCAACACAGAAATGGAAAGAGGAGGCCTGGATGATTTCTTTGGCTATGATTAGCTTGATTAGAATGGAACCGGATGGATGTAACAATGGTAGCAATTCCTAAGGGAGACTGCTGCCTGTAGATTGAAATTTAATGGAAAGAAACACGGAACTCTAGATTATCAGTAGCAGGGAAAATAATATAATCCATTATAAAGGATGTGATAACTGGGCACTTCAGAAATAATGATCTGATTGAGCAGGGTAAACAAAATTACAAGAGGAAATGTTTGACAAGCAAGGTGTAATAGATGAAGGGGAAACCAGATGCAACATGTTTGGATTTTCAGAAGGCTTTTGTTAAAGTTCCACACAGGACATTAATAAATAAAATTACAGCACATGGGGTAGGGGTGAATATACATGGATTGAGAATCAGTTAATGGAAATAAAACAAAGAATGATATTTTTTTTAAAAACAGGTCATTCTTCGGTTGGCAGGCATTGTAAAATGCAAGGATTAATGCTTGTGTCCAGGTTGTGCATGATCTACAATGATTTGGCTGTCAAGGCCAAGTGTAATATTCCAAGTTTATGGATGACAAAATTATGTGGAAACGTATTTTCAGGATGATGCAAAGAGGCTTCAAGGAGATTTCAGCAGGATAATGGAGGTGGCACGAACATGGTAAATGCAACATAATGCAGATGTTAATTTTGCTAAGAGGAACGAGAAGTGCAGAGTATTTCTTAAATGGTGAGAGATTCATAAATAATGACATCTGAAGGGACCTGGATATGTTTGCAGATGAAGCAAGTAATTAGGAAGGCAAGCATACATATGCAATTATCACAAGATGACTTTAAAAGCGGAGTAAATATGTCTTGTTCTACTGAATAGAATCCTGATGAAAATACATCCAGAACCGGGCACACAGTTTCGGTCTTCTTACTAAAAGGAAGGATAAAATTGCCATTGAGAGAGTGTGCAGCAGAGGTTCATGAACCTAACTTGTGGGATGGAGGGATTGTCCAATGAGGAGGGATGGAGGAGAGAGTGTGCCTATATTCTTAACAGTTCAGGAGAATGAGAAATGTTCATATTGTAATTTACAAAATTCTTAAATGGATAAGACAAGGTGGATGAAGACAGGATGTTTCCCCTGGCTGTGCAGGTTTAGAACCACGGGTTGGAGTCTCAGGAGAAGTGTTTTTAAAACGAGAATGAGGAGAAATTGCTCCACACCTGAAGCTCGGGCTACTGCTTTAAAGATGTCAGTATAAGTCCCACACGGTGAAATTGGAATTAAATTTTAAAAATGCTCGTCTCATGGTAACCACTAATTTTGACTGTTGTAAAAGCCTGTCTGACTCATGAATGTCCTTTAGGGAAGGAAATTTTACCGATATGACCTCCATTTTTTATTATTAATTTCTGAGAAATGCAAGATAGAACATAGAACAATACAGCACAGTACAGGCCCTTCAGCCCACGATGTTGTGCCGACCTATTATCCTACTAAGATCAAACTACCCTGCGTACCCTACATAACACTATCATCCATGTGCCTATCCAAGATTCACTTAAAAGTCTCTGACTCCACTACCACAGCCGGCAGCGCATTCCACACGCTCATCACTCTGCGTGAAGAACCTACCTCTGACATCTCCCCTGTACCTTGCTCCAATCACCTTAAAACTATGTTCCCTCGCAATAGTCATTTCCACCCTGGGAAAAAGTCTCTGACTATCCACTCTATCTATGCCTCTCGTCATCTTGTACACCTCTATCAAGTCACCTCTTATCCTTCTTCACTCCAATGAAAAAAGCCCTAGCTCCCTCATTCTTTTCTCATGAGGCGTGCATTCCAGTCCAGGCCAGGCAGCATGGTAAATCTCCTCTGCACCCCCTCTAAAGCTTCCAGATCTTTCCTGTAATAAAGTAACTAGAACTGAGCACAATATTCCAAGTGATGTCTAACCAGGGTTTTACAGAGCAGTAACATAACCTCGCAGCTCTTAAACTCAATTCCCCTGCCAAATGAATGCCAACACACCATACGCCTTCTTTACAACCATATCAACTTGGGTAGCAACTTTGAGGGATCTATGGACATGGACCCCCAAGATCTCTCTGTTCCTCCACACTGCCGAGAATCCTGCCACTAATCCTGCATTCTGCATTCAAATTCAACCTTCCAAAAATGAATCACTTCACACTCTTCCGGGTTGAATTCCATCTGCCACTTCTTTGCCCAGCTCTGCATCCTGTCAATGTCCCATTGCAACCTCCAACAGCCTTCCATGCTATCCACAACTCCACTAACCTTCGTGTCATCAGCAAACTTACTAATCCACCCTTCCACTTCCTCATCCAAGTCATTCTAAAAATCACAAAGAGCGGAGGTCCCAGAACAGATCCCTGCGGAACACCACTGGTCACCAAGCTTCAGGCTGAATACTTTCCATCTACTATCACCCTCTGACTTCTATCGGACAGCCAAATTCTCCTGAATCCCATGCCTCCTTACTTTCTGAATGAGCCTACCATGGGGAACCTTATCAAGTGCCTTGTTAAAATCCATATACACCATATCCACTGCTCTGCCTTCATCGATGTGTTTTGTCACGTCCACAAAAGAATTCAATAAGGTTTGTGAGGCAAGACCGGTACCTCTCAAAGCCATGCTGACAATTTCTAATCAAACTGTGCTTTTCCAAATAATCATAAATACTACTCCTAGAATCCTCTCCAATAATTTGCCAACCACAGAAGTAAGACTGACCAGTCTATAGTTCCCAGGATTATCTCTATTCCTTTTCTTGAACAAGGAAATGACATTTACCACCCTCCAATCATCTGGTACTATTCAAGTGAACAGTGAGGACACAAAGATCAGCAGCAAAGGGGCAGTAATCTCTTCCCCTGCTTCTCATAGTAGCCTTGGGTATACCCTGTCTAGCCCAGGGGACTTATCTATCGTCATGTTTTTCAAAATTTCTAGCACATCCTCCTTCCCAACATCAACCTGTTCAAGCATATCTGCCTGTTTCATGTTGTCTTCACAAATGTCAGAGTCCCTCTCACTAGTGAATACCAAAGCAAAGTATTCAATAAGGACCTCCCCTACCTCCTCTGACTCCACGCACAAGTTCCCTCCACTATCCCTGATTGGCTCTACCCTCACTCTGGCCATCTTCTTGTTCCTCACATAAGCATAGAACACCTTGGGCTTTTCCTTGATCCTAGCCACCAAGACTTTTTCATACCCGCTTCTAGCTCTCTTAAGTCCATTCTTCAGTGCTTTCCTGGCTACCTTGTAGATCTCTTATAGCCCTGTCCAATCCTTCCTTCTGCAACCTTAAGTAAGTTTCCTTCTTCCTCTTGACTAGATGTTCCACATGTCTTGTCATCCAAGATTCCTTCATCTTACCATCCCTCCTTTGCCTCAGTGGGACAAACCTATCCACCACACGTAGCAAGTGCTCCCTAAACAACCTCCACATTTCTGTTGTGCATTTCCCTGAGAACATCTGTTCCCAATTTATCTCCGCAGTTCTTGCCTAATAGCATTGTAATTCCCCCTCCCCCAATTAAATACTTTCCAATACCATCTGCTTCTCTCCCTCTCCATGATTATAGTATAGGTCAGGGAGTTGTGATCACTATCACCAAAATGCACTCCCACCAAGAGATCTGACACCTGACCTGGTTCATTGCCAAGCACCAAATCCAATATGGCCTCCCCTCTAGTCGGCCTATCTACATATTGAGTCAGAAATCCTTCCTGGACACACCTGACAAAATCTGCTCCATCAAAACTATTTGCACTTAGGAGGTTCCAGTCTATATTAGGTAAGTTGAAGTCACCCATGACAACAACCCTATTACTTCTGCACCTTTCCACAAACTGTCTCCCAACGTGTTCCTCAGTGTATCTGTTGCACAGGAGGTGGGGTCTATAGAAAACTCCCAATAAAGTGACTGCTCCTTTCCTGTTTCTGACTTCCTGACCTCCCTTTCTGCAGCTGTGATACCATCCCTGATTAGCAATGCCACTCCCCAACTTCTTTTACCTCGCTCCCTCCTGCTTTTGAAAAATGTATACCCCAAAACATCCAATAACTATTCCTGCCAGTGTTATCCAAGTCTCCGTAATGGCCACAACATCGTAGTTCCAAGTACTGATCCATGCTTTAAGTTTGTCACCCTTATTCCTAACACTTCTTGCATTAAAGATCTAGAATGGTGGTACACAGTCTTGAGGAGTTCAGGGTCGGCTCCTGCTCTAACTTGAATGCACACCTGGTCAACGTCCACATCAATCTTCCCTAAATTTGAGATCATCAAAAGCTCTCCTTCCCATGTTCCAACTTGTACTAAATGCTGTCCAACAATCCTCTGGTCACTCACCTATAATGGCTCCCAGTTTGGCTTTTTTTTTTAAAATGCTTATCTTGGCTTCAAATCTTTCAACAATCTGGCATCTTGCTAATAATTATAACATCTCATCAGGTCTTAAATCACTCAGATTGTTGCACTCCCTGTTCCGATGCAACCCATATTTAGGCAATGTTTTAAAACCCACTTCTATGACTCAGCTTCCAGTCTTTTTAAATAATTTGTTCTTATATTGCTTGGTCTAGTTTTATAACACCCAAGTGCAGCACTTTGTGATGTTGAAACATTCTAAAGATACGTTACAAATACAAGTTGCTGTTTTTGCTAAATCCTCAAGTTCTTCCTCAGAAAACAACAAAATAAAATGTTGTACTTCTATTTCTGGGTCAAGACTATATCTCAGGATATTGTCGTAAGAACATTGTGTAATGTCCTTTCACACAAAGGCTACTGTCAAAGACCAAAGAATTTGTGTGAAACCAAACACAAAAATTATTCCACAAAAAAAACCCACCACGTAATGGGTGTGTATACAGAGCTGGGGGAAAAAAAAAACACATATCTTAGTAGAACTTGGGAGAACAAAATCTGAAGAAAATAAGTTCAAATAACTCCATACTTACTTATCAAAACTGTCACTGTTTTTTATAAAATTGTCCAACTTCTCTGTTGCATAATCTACTACATCAGCATGAATCTCAATTCCATGGTTTATCCCAAAAGGGCCTAGACAGCAAAGAATTATAAAGAAATCAGAAAACTGGAACCCATAATACATCATGCAATAATCACGTTTCACAACACAATCTAAATCTGGATCAGAAAAGTCAATTAGTCTATTTAGCTCATTAGTTAAGAACAAGCAAAATTTCTGACCTTTTAAAAGCAAATCACCTTGATTCAGTACTAGTGCTTTTAGAGTTGGAGGTTGTGAATTAAAGGCCACTGCAAGACTTGAACAAATAATTCAGAATGACACTTCAGTGCAACAACTTAGGTGAGAATGGCATCGCAAGGGGAACGTTTTTCTAAAAAAGTGCGAGACGTTAAAACGAGGTTCCATCAATGTTCTCAGATGGACATTTAAAGAGACACTGGAGTCATTTTCAAAATAAGGTGAAATTCTTCTAGTTCTCTGACCAATGTTTATTTCTCAAGTCAACACCAACAAAAATAAATCAAGTTAGTCAGGGGTGAAGAAAAGTGAGCAGCTCCAACATAACCACATTGACTAAAACAAAAAAAAGTGTTCACTTGTTATTAATAACTTTGGAAAAGGATAAAAAGGTGTTATCAAAAATGTAATTCGGCCCTGTCTGACTCTACTGCCCTGTCCCAAGATCTAATCCTCACATTTGTAACTTCCCCAGGAATACTGACATCATTCACAACAGGTTAGAAAACAAAGTGAATTGGAGGAGTGCATATGACTAAATAAAAGCTAGTTAATAGCGTACAGGATTTTTGAACGAAGATATATGATCAAATCAAAATATATAACATCAGTCATGAAAATTCTGTGTCTCTTACTGTGATTTGACACCACTATCACTGCATATGTCCTGTCCCTCTGGTGGAGTAGATCATTCAGAGTCAATGCCACAGTCGATAAAGCTGGGAGGGAGTTGCCTGGAAGTCCTCAACATTGACGCCGCACCCCATGAAATCTCATGACATCAGGTCAAACTTGAACAATGAAACTTCTGCTGATGCCCATGAACCACCCTGTTCAGCTCAGAATTCAGTGTTCCTCTACGTTGTGCACCAACTGGTGGAAGTACTGAAGGTAACAAATGCACACATATATTCTGCGTGAGGGAATTCAACACCCACTACCAAGAAAGCTTGACGGCACCACTACTGATGAGATTGGTCAAGTCTTTTTTGACTAAACCTGTAGTAGTTGCGAGTGAAGTATTAGAGAAGTCTTATTCACCTCATTCTTACCACCCTGCTTGCTGCAGTTGTCTGTCATGAAAGTATCAGTAGGAGCAGCACGGTGGCTCAGTGGTTAGCACTGCTGTCTCACAGCGCCAGGGACCTGGGTTCGATTCCATCCTCAGGCGACTGTCAGTGTGGAGTTTGCACATTCTCCCTGTGTCTGCTTGGGTTTCTTCCAGGTGCTTCGGTTTCCTCCCACAGTCCAAATATGTGCAGGCTAGGTGGATTGGCCATGCTAAATTTCTCGTAGTGTTCAGGGAGGTGTAAAATAGGTAGGTTATAGGGGGATAGGTCTGAGTGGGATGCTCTGAGGGTCAGTGTGGACTTGTTGGGCCGAAAGGCCTGTTTCCACACTGTAGGGATTCTGTGATTCTGAGAGCGATCACCACACCACAGTTCCTGTAGAGACAAAATCCCATCTTCACATTGAGAAAACCCGCTAGCATATTGTATGTCACTACCACTAGATGGGTCAGACTGCAAATAGAGAGTTAGCAAATCCAAGATTGGACAGCCATACGGCATTCTAAGCTTTCAGGACCAGCAGAATTATATACACACCACAGCTAGAGAACAGGATAACCCAGATAGTCAAGAAATTTAAATATACGTCAGCACAAAACCAAGATGGGTCAAACAGCCCCAGCTTCTATGGACTCCCTAAGCTTCTCAGACCAATAGTCTCCTTACCAGGCACACCTACACACAAGCAAGCGAGGGAATTACAACAGAGACTTTAACACCTAATTAGCAGATCCCCATAGCCCAAGAATTTCTCACATAGCTCAGGGACACAAAAATTGACAAGTACGAAATCACGATCTCCTTCGATGTCACAGCACTACTTACATCCATTGACATACCGTTAGCCAGACAGACACTAGTCACACTACTGGAAGGACCAGGAGCACTGACCCTGAACACCAGCAACAACATCAGCAAGGACAAATTACTGAAACTACTAGATTTATGCCTCACAATGCACTTCGCGTTCAATGGCCAAATATACAAACAGATCAACAGCGCACCGATGGGATTATCCATCTCAGGTCACATCGCAAAAGCAGTGATGCAGAGACTGGACATACAGCCCTTCCTATAATCCAACCAAAATTGTGGATAAGTTACATGGATGACACATTCGTAATAATCAAACACACAAAAGCAAAAGAAACCCACCAACTTGATAACAGCATCTTTGCAAGCATAAAATTCACTAGAGAGAGGATGAAACAACACAGCTCCCATTCTTAGATATAATGGTAGAGAGATTAACAGTGATTCCTGACCAGAGTGTACAGGAAGGCCACACACATGGACCAAATTCTTCAAAAAGCAACCACACCACCATACACAAATGCTGCATTAAGACACTATTTAAATGAGTCATATCACACTACAACACTCCAGAACTCCAGAGAATCGAAGAGGAACACCTGCACAAAGTATTTACTGACAATGGATACCCAAGATGTTTTGTCTGCTGATGCCTACAAAAACAAAACAACAGTTAGAGGACAAGGTAGAACAGAAGACACTAGCAACTCTACCCTATATCAAAAATATATCGGAAATGAAAACCAGACTCTTTAGACCGTGTAGGATCACGATTGTACATAAACCTACATCAACACCACGTCAAATGCCAAAGACCCCATGCCAACAGTAAACAGGATATACAGAATCCCATGTAGCGGGTGTAACACACATTACATTGGTCAAACAGGGAAGAAACTAACGACCAGGATACATGAACACCAGCTGGCAGTAAAAAGACATGAGCAATACACACAGACAATGAAGGCCATGAGTTCGACTGGGACAAAGTAACTATACTGGGACAAGTGAACAACATACATGCAAGGGAATTTCTGGAGGTCTGTTTCTCAACACGGGACTCCATTAACAAACACATTGAAATAGACCCCGTATACAAACCACTGCTTAAAAAAAAAAAGACAGAATCAGAAGTGATGAGACCCACCACACCAGAGGATCATATAAATTCGGAATTGAGCAGGACACCAATGCCACAATTAGAAGTTGCACTGATGATGTTGCCTAGAATAGTAATGAAACGTCTGCACACCATGGAACAGCTGGATCGGCGAGCAAACAACCACTGAATTATACACAACCTAAACCTGTAATCTGATGGATATATATCCCACTTCAGCACTGATGTCATGCTGGAAGATTGATCTGAGTTCAGTGAAGAGAGGAGGTGGGCATATCATAAACAACATCTGACATACCTATGACTAAGGTGTCAACCTGGTGAAGCTACATCCCATGACCAAATGGATTAGATATAAGCTCTGCAGTTTTGCCAGTCATGAACAGAGACAGAGAGACGGGGGGGGGGGGGGGGGGGGGGAAACCACCCAAAACACCTTGAAATTCAATAGCATTACCATCACTGAATTTCCCATTAATCCTGGGATTACCATTGACCAGAAACTAAGTTGGCTGCGCCAAGTAAACATTGTGGCTCCAAAAGTAGCTTCGAGGCTTGGAATTCTCTTACATTTATCTCATCTCATCTCCCCTCCCCTCCAGTTGCTTGCCATCTACAAGGCACAGCAGTGTGATAGAATAATCCCCACTGCCTGGGGGAGTGCAGTTCCAACAGCACTCAAAAACTTTACACTATCCAAAACAAAACAACCCACCTGACTGGCACCCAATTCACCTACAACATTCAATTCCACCTGGTGCACAGCAACATGTATCTGTACCTAATATAAAATGCACTGCAGGAACTCACCCAGGCTCCTCATTCAGTACCTTACAAATCCAGTGACCTCTACCATCGAGAAGGATGAGGATAGCAGATGCATGGGAATACCAAGTTCTGAGGCATACCTTCCTGACTTGGATGAAGATTACCTTTTTGTTACTGTCGCTCAGTCAATATCCCTACACCTTGAAAATTGTAGCAGTTCAAGAAGGCAACTCACCAGAACCTCTTCCAGGAGGATTAGGGACAGGCAATAAATGCTGGCCCAGCCAGCAACACCAACACCAACATCTCATGAAGGAATAAAAATGTTGGACAGTGTACATATAATTCCGCTTGCCATCACATATCGTGCCAGTTCCATGTTATAAAGAAAAGGAGATTAAAACACTGGACAGACAGGCCCAGTTTCTTCTCTTGAAAAACAGAAGGCCAAGTTGTGATCTAATGCATATCTTTTAAAATTAAGGTCTAATGGGCTCGTGTAATGCAATAATAGTGTCCCCACTTCTGATCCAGGAGGGCTGAGTTCAAGTCTCATCTGCTCCAGAGGTGTGCAATTACATCCCTGAACAAGCAGATTAGAAAATATCTATAAAAGGCTTGACAGAGTCAGAGTTCCACATATGAGTAACAGGATAATTAGATGTCACTAACAAATCAAATATCGGAAATTCAGAAGAAACATCTTGAACGCAGAGAATTGCGAGAACATGGAATTTGATACATTGTGGAGTGGTTAAAGCAAATAGTACACAGAACGTCATCCCATTTAATGATGTTTCTCTTTAATGTTATTTTACCTTTAGGACTTGTTTTAATCTAGTCATCATTTTGAGCTTAACACTATGCAAGTTATCGGATACAAGAACATGGTCAATGCCATATATATTTGGAGAATTCTGAGCAACTGCAAGTCAAGGTTGACTTGCAAAGACAGTGACCTCTTCTCCCCTGGCTGTGCCTACCAACATAGCCATGTCTCCTGTCACCTTTTCTTACTTTAGGTCCAACAGGCTGTTTTCAACTGTACCCTTTCCTTGGCTTCCATTTGAACTCGTACCAATAGCGCCTTCTAGTGGTGAGACTCAGCAGCTCCCTGCACTAATTAACATCTGCCACTAGATGGAGCTTGATCAATCTAAAAATGCAGGAGCATTTGTATCAGACAAAAGAATGTGCTGAACTGTCTTATTTTAGGAGGAGTCCAAGTACAGTGCAGTATCTCAACTCCTGTGTTCTTTATGTCCAGATCAAAACAATGTCTAACAGAGCTCAACTGTAGATTGCATATCAATACCCGTGGGAAGTTGTATCAACTAAAGCCTTGACTTTAAGGAACTCAACCACAACTTCAGGTGACATCTTAGTGTAGATACATTTAAAACAAGGCTAGATAAGAATAGGAGGATAAAAAGGGTGTAGATACTGAAAGAGCTGAATAAACAGACAGAAGTAGGCTGGAGTACAGCACAAATACCAGTGTGGACAAATTGAGCACAGTGACTCATTACAATAACACAGAGCAATCAGCAAAATATATACTCACTTTATTGGTTCATTGCTGCTGCTATGCTATAATTGGAGATAGCTATTCTGTCAACATTATGTAACTGCAACAGGAAAAGGAAGGTGACCATTCTGCCAGCTTACAAACAAACAGTTCTTTTCATTTCTAGTGGATTCCTTAGCTTCCCATAGCTCCAAATGTGAAAAACAGCACCCTTCCAATGTACATTTTCCAAAAAATCTGTACTCTGTGTTGCTTTCTTTCCTCATTACCTAACATTTCTACTACTTTCCAGTTCCCACAACAGCCTGAAGTTCATATTACAAAGTCTTTAACATGCCATATATTATTTGTCTCTGCTTTCAATAGCTGCATGCTGCTGATGGCTGTTTCTACTTTTTTAATTCATTTATGGGATATGGATATCAATAGATGGGTCAACATCTATTGTTTATCCCCAACCATCCTGGAGCAGGTGCTGCTGTGCCACCTTCTTGAACTGCTGTAGTCCTTAGGGTATAGGGCACTCACAATGCTGTTAGGCACATTCAGGATTTTAACTTAGCAACAGGGAAGGAATAGTGACATAGTTTCGAGTCAGGATGTTATACAGTTTGGAGATGAACCTGCAGATGGTACTGGTGTTCCCATACATCTGATGGTCCTGTCCTTCCAGCTGGTAGAAGTGACAGGTTTGGAAGGCGCTGTCTAAGGAGCCTCAGTGAGGTACTGCAGTGTATGGCAAAGATAGTGACAGCAGTGTGTACTATGAGTCAATGGTGAATGGAATGAATGTTGAGTGGTGTTCAAGTGGGCTATCTAAACCTGGGTGGATGTCAATTTTCCAAGAGCTGTAGGAGCTGCTCTCAGCTAGCCAAGTGGAGTGTATTTCATCACACTCCTGACCAGTGCCCTATAGATGGTGGGCAAGCTTTGGGGAGACTTACTTGCTGCTGAATACCAGGCTCTGAGCTGTCTTTAAATTCACATGGGCACATGGTCATCCCCGACACCTTTGCAGCTATAGTGAATGGAGAATGCACAAGACTGAAGGTCTAAAAACATAGATAATTACCACAATCCAGCAGATACAGAAATAAAGATTGACAGATGTCCCTATAGAAAATCCAAAATATTCACTGCAAAACACAAATGCCTATGATCTTATTATGCACATCAAAATCAACCTTCAGCACTAATGTGCAAATTATTCTAAGGAGCTGCCTTAGAAACATCAATTGGACCCGCTAAAATGTGGCAACTCCAATTCATAGAATCATATAATCCCTACAGTGTGGAAACAGGTCATTTCGGCCCAACAAGTCCACAGTGCCCCTCCAAAGAGCATCCTACCCAGACCCATTCCCCTACATTTCCCTTGTCTAACCCACCTAACCTAAACATCCCTGGGCACTATGGGCAACTGAGAATGGCCAATCCACCTAACCTGCACATCTCTGGACTGCAGGAGGAAACTGGAGCAACCCAGAGGAAACCCACGCAGACACGGGAATGTGCAAACAGTCGCCCGAGGGTGGAATCGAACCCGGGTCCCTGGCGCTATGAGACAGCAGTGTTAGCCACTTAGTCACCGTGCCATCACAAAGCTTTATGAATTGGGTGGCAGGACTGGGAACTGGGACTACTGTGCTCTTTTGTGGAATGTGATATGCCTGCAAATGGTCTTCCACCCACTACTTATCTACTGCCAAATTATTAGCTTATCTCAAATCTCTTAGCTTGAAGAAACAAATAAGTTCTACTTCTGAAGATAGTGAATCCGTGTCAGAGCAATTTAAGACTGTGGTAAAATTTTCAGGTAAAACCTACAGATGCAGTTGCCGATACAATGCAGGACAAGTACCCTTAATCAACAATGTGGGTACTACAATCATCAACTCAGATCTAAACAGTGCTCACATGTCTTTTGGGCCTTTACCTTATTCTACATACTCAAATGTCTTTATTTTTCACCAACTCCATAAAGCAAGTTTCCCACCACAACGTGGAACTCTTCTTCCGCCACCTTCACCTCCATGTCATCTTCTTCGATAAAAGACTCCCAACCACCCTCCGGAGACCCCTTTTCCCACCTCCAACCTTCCTCCTCCTCTTGGAGGCCCCCTGCCGGCCTCTTACCAGCCCTGGGCCACTTCATTGCCAACACAACATCAACTGCCTTGATTTCTCCACACGCACCACCCCTCGACCCCACCTCCCCCTCAGCGCTTTACTCTTTCCACACCAATCCCCATTTCACTATCAAACCCGCTGCAAAAGATGAGGCAGTGGTAGTCTGGAGGATGGACTTCTATACCAAAGAGGCCAAATGTCAATTCTCCAACACCACATCCTCTATCCCCCTTGACCATGACTGCACCATGGCCCAGCAGCTCCCACACTGTCCATGATCTCATCGCTTTCAATGACTTCCTCTCTACCACCTCCAGGCTTATAGTCCCCCAGCCCAGCACTGTCGGATTCTACCTGGTCCCCAAGATCCAGAACCCTAACCACCCCGGGTGACCCATCATTTCTGCATGCTCCTGCCCAACCCAACTCATCTCTTCCTACCTTGACTCCATTCTCTACCCCTTGGTCCAGGCATTCCCCACCTACATCTGGGACACAAACCATGCCCTCCACCTCTTTGGTAACTTCAGGTTCCCTGGTCACCAGTGCTTCATCTTCACTATGGATGTTTAATTCCTAAATGCTTCCATACCCAACAAGGATGGCCTACAGGCCCCCACTTTTTTCCTCTCCAACAGACCCATCCATGTGCCTCACCTCAACAAATTTTTCTCCAATTCTTCCCACTTTCTCCAAATTGACAGGGTTTGCCAGGGACAGTCACATGGGTCCCAGCTACACCCACCTGTAGGTCAGTTATGTCAAACAGTCCCTCTTCAGTACGTACACCCTTCTTCCAACTTTTCCACCGTTACATCGATGACTGCATTGGTGCTGCTTCCTGCACCCAGGCAGAACTGCTCCAGTTCATCGACTTCGCTAACAACTTCCACCCTCAAATTCACTTGGTCTATCTCAGAAACCTCCATCCCCTTTCTGGACCTCTCAGTTTCCATTTCTGGGGACAGCTTACCTACTGACATTTACGATAAACCCACATACTCCCATCACTACCTAGACTACACGTCCTCCCACCCTGCATCCTGCAAAAACTCTATCCCATTTTCCCAATTCCTCCATCACATCTGCTGTAATGAGCAGACGTTCCACTCCCAAGCATCCCAGATTTCCACTTTTTCAAACAAACAACGCTCTTCACACCTCCATCGCCCGCCTCCCCACCCTCCCCCACCCAGCCAACTGGCATCCAGGCAGCCCTCCACCACACTTCAGCTCTTAACTACCAACACCTCCCCCACAAACATAATAAAAAATGTCTCCCCCGTCCTCACTTTCCACCTCACCAGCCTCTACATCCAATGTATCATCCTCAAATACTTCTGCCAACTCCAATTAGACCACACCACCTGGAACATCTTCCACTCGCTACCCCTCTCTGCATTCTGCAAGGACCATTCGCTTTGCCGCTCCTCAGTTTGCGCCTCACTCCTCACCAACCACTCCAACCCACCCGGTACCTTCTCTTGTAACCGTAGAAGATGCAACACCTGCACGCACAGCAACTTCGTCGCCTCCATTCAAGACCCTAAACAGGCCTTCCAAGTGAGACAGAGCTTCACCTGCATCTCCTCCAACCTAGTTTATTTCATCCAGTGCTCCCAATGCTGTCTTTACATCAGTAAGACCAAATGTAGACTAGGTGACTGTTTTGCTGAGCATCTCCATCTGGCCAGTAACAGCCAACCTAACCTTCCGGTCACCACCCATTTCAACAGCTCGTCCCACTCCCCCTCCGACACACCAGTCCTCTGCCTCCAGTGTCGTAGTGACTTGCAACACAAATTTGAAGAACACCACCTTATCTTCCACCTGGGCACCCTACAGCCCGGAGGACTCAACAGAGTTCTCCAATTTCAAATAACCTTGGCAGTCATCCCTCGCCTCCCTTCCAGCCCTGTCTCCTCCCTTCCATTCCACCTTCTGACCCTCCCTTCCAGCCACCAACTGGATTCATCCCTCCTGTGAACCAACCAAGTCGTACCTACCACCAGTGTCCACCTAACACCACCATTCCATCTCCACCCCTTCCCCCATTCCTTTATCTGCAGCTCTCTCTAGCCCCACAACCAGTCCTGAGGAAGGGTAATACCCAAAACATTGACTGAGCTTTTTCTCCAGATGCTGCTTGGCCTGCTGTGTTTTTCCAGTCTCCTGTTTGTCTACATCAAATTCCCTACAGAAAGCGTTCCCTTACAATCACCCAACAGTGACAAACAATGAATGGTAAACACAACTGTTAATTACTTTAGCTCCTGTATCCCTTCCTGCTATTAAAATCTTATTCATTCTTCAAAAGGGATCATCATATTATACCTTGGTTTCAATTTACTATTAATTTAATGAATACTTGAATAAGTGAATATGTATTATTTAGAACACATTTACATCTTATAGAAATTAACTTCTCAATGGAAAAAGAATCTATATAACGAGTAATTAATTTGTCTAACTATCTGTAATTCTTTTCTGCTTATCTTTTCTAGCTCCAGAATTTAGTACCACCAACCTTCCTCTAAAAAGATTCAAAATGACATGAGTCAACTCAACACTTTGAATAGCTTCAGCTTATTAAGTGTGCCTGAAAACAGTTGGCAAGGCTTTATGGATTTCAATTAACTGCGAGATACATTTTAGAGTGGTAGTCGTTCATGCACATTATTGGACAAATCACACGGTGTGCATTTGCTGAACTTGGCTTCTTTCCTTTCAGTTAGAAAGCCAGACTAACCTCTCCTCAACAGCTGCACCAAATTAGGCTGAGACATGGAATTTAACCACAGTGGGTTCTTAAAACACTTTGGCCTAGGTTTTCTGATCTGGTTGAATTACTGCCAGCTTAGCTGTAGGCAGATCTGCTACAATTGAGTTTATTTAAATATTTCAGGAGTGCATAGCAGTACTTCTGCAGTCACCAGATCATGCATCTCATGACCAAAAAGGAAGTTGCTGCACTATTAGTGTAGAATGACTTGCATCCCTAGAACAAAAGGAGAAAAGGCTTATTCTTTAATTAGGACCTAAATAGCTGTTCACCCCAAAAGCACCAGATTTGGTATTGTCACCTGTTGTGCAGGAGACTGCTGCAAGGGAATTCTTGCAAAATATTATTCTTCTAAACTGCAGCCAAAGATCTGGAGGCCAAGTCTAAAATATCATTTACCAACTAAGATATTGGAAAATTCCAGAAAAAAAAATTAAGCAAATCCATTTACACTTCCTCAAACAAACAGAAGCCAAAGATTGGTACGGTGATTACTTGCCTGACTAGTACTCTTGAGACCTGGCATTCTCCAGTTGAGGTCAAAACCCAATTGATGGATGGAAGTGACCTCCTGGTTGCTGACCAGGAACCAGCACACCATCAGATCACCCATCTCTTGAACTCAAGACTGCCAGTTCTCCTTAACAAGAGCTAACGTATGGGGCAATAATTGCCCACCCCCTCAAAAATTGCTCTGGGCATGCATCAGCCCCTGATGCAACATGGAGTAGTTTCCAGAAATACTCCTAACATTGGGATCCCGATCCCTAAAAAATGAAGACAGAGTGTTGTACCACTTTGGAATTCTCTACCTTAGGCGATGAAGGAGGCTAGGTCAATAAGTAAATTTTAAGGCAGAGATAGGCAGAATCTCATTAAGGAAAGGAAACAAAACATTAATCAGGCATACGTAAGAATGCACAATTCGAAACACAAGTAGAGTAGCCCTAATCTTACTAAATGATGGAACAAGATCAAGGAGCTTGAAGGAGGACCACTTCTGCCCCTAATTCATGCATTTTAACACACATGCTGGTTTGACGACAAGCAAATCCAGTCTTGTACAAACATGGACTACATTGTGGGATCCCATTCACCACATGGATTGAGTAAATTCAAGACTATTAATCATCTTCTTCCTTCAATTAGAGATCAAACAAAATGTTGACCTTGCCAGCAACACTACAAATGTTTTAGGAAATAATCCACATATAACATCAGGGCCTAAGTAAACTTCAGCAAAGAGGATATCAAATAGAGATATGGCAATAGATCTGGAGACAGAAAATTCTATTGAATCGGCTGCAATAATGCCTTAAATCTATTGTGCCTTGCTTGAGTGAAAATTCTTATAATAAAAGTTGAAAAGTAATGTTTCCTGGATTGCACTAAATATGTGCTGCACAACTGTGGCAATAGTGACCTACAGAAGATTATTAAAGTGGATATAGACTGAAATGAAAATTGTAATAGAACCTGAGACATGGAAACTGCTTCTGCTTGCAGTTGGGACTTCATTAAAGCCAAGTAAGTACTTTGTTTTATTAGGTGTGAGCTTGAAACCAATTCCAAGATATTATAGCATTATTGCTTAGAACCACATTTCTAACCCCTGGATTGTTAACTCAACAGATACAGGTCACCTGAAGATAATATTTAAAAATTCATGAACAAACATCATTTCTTCAATCAAAAGATATAAACATCAAACTTCCTTCTTATGATAGCTAAATACAGACTATATAAATACTTGCTGTAAAAAGGTAGATAACACCACAAAGTGCTTAACAGAAACATAAGTCGGAAACAGAAATATCAACAGTCTGGCTAACAGCTTGGTGAAAGCAGCTTCACAGAAGATTTATTAGCTAAGGGAAAGCAGGTTAAAATGCAGAGGAGTTTACCAGGAACATTGGAGGGAATTCTTGAGCAGGAGTTATCGCACTTTAAAGCGCACCCATCAATTATTGGCATAGGGGAGGAAGATGATAATGACCAAAAGGTCAGAATTAGTGAAGCAGAATTCAAGGAAAGGTTGTTGCAGGAAAGTCAGGATTGATGATTACAACTTAAGTATTGTACTACAGGGAACCACTATAGGTCAACAAAGACAGCAGAAATGGGCAAGAACAACTTAGTGTGTGACAAGAGACTACCCGTTGCATTTTGGATGAACTGAAGTTTACAGAGTTTGGGAAGCAGCTGAGACAGCATTACAATAGCATCTGAAATAATCCAAGATCCAATATCAAGTAAAGATCTTACATATTGCTGGGAGCTACAATGGACTGGGAGAAAAGATTAGATTTTTTGTTTAGAATGAGCTCTTCAAACTGTTACCATCAGAAACAATGAGCCAATTTTGCTAGCCAACATCGATATGAAGAGAAAGTTTATGCAAGATTACATTTAATAAAACACTAAATAAAAGAGCTCAAAGCTCCCTGGTAAATGTCCAAGATAACATAATCAGAGGATATTGTGTTGAGAAGAATAAAAATTGCTGTTAAAAATAAAAAACAGCCACACTGTGCATCCTACTCCCTGCCGAGATAACTGATTGGGTTTACTCAAAAGGTGAGCAAATGTGTGTGCTTGGAATTAATATCTTTGGGATATTAGACATTAAAATTAATTTCAAATTACTTGTTCAACTGACAAATGTCAAAAGGTTTATGATGGACAATCCACTTTGAGTGCAGTCAATTTTCATACATCAAATCAGAGTTTTGTCAAGATAGATATTGGTTTGGGCGTAGAAGGGCAAACTTGCTAGTTGATATTGGTGTTAGAATCCCTTCAGAAAATCCTCCAAGAGCAATCATGTTGCAGGTTTGGGTGACATGAGCAGAATAAACTTAAATGTTACAGTTCAGTCAGTGCAAACTTAAAACTCAAGCCAAATGGATCAAACAACCAAGTTTAGATGATAGGCATTCAAGACATTAAACTTCCCTTTACATCTGAATGTGGTATTGGATGTTAAAAGCTTTAGGCAGAAGTTGGTGCAAACATTTTATCCCAACATAGAGAATACTAACTTACTCCAGTATCAGCATGGTATGGTATGGAATGACAGCAAAAGGTGCTGTTACTTTTCAACAATAAATAGTCTGTTATGGGGTGAGGTGTTAAAGGGCAGGAATTATGAGCGAGAAGGAGGAAGAAAAGGAATGGGAAAGTCAATATTACAGTGTTTACCCAGTTTAATGTCTTTTTTGTTTAGAAAGTCTTTGATTTATTTATTGCATAAATTAGGAGGAGTTGTCCCTTTGGCCACCTTGGGCCTGCTCTGTCATTCAATAAGATAGTGGCTGGTCTGATTATGGCTTCAACGGCACAATCATGCCCATCCTCAAAACCTGAGACTCTGGTTAGCTTGTGAAATTTAATTGGAGTAAATGGAAATACTGAGTGGCAATTATCATATAGTACTGATTCTTCTGTGGCTACAATGTTTTTTTGAAAAGTATTCTAAAATGGGAAACAATTGCCTGTTGTTATTTTTGAACCCATGAGTTGATATTTTTCAGTGCCAATGTCTTCAGTCCCAATTGAAAAGCATGAGATTTGATAAATGTAGTTTGCTGTAAATGCAAAGAAAACATTGTAAAGCGAGGAATTCAAATTGCATAAAGCAAGGTTCCACAAATAACAGTGAGATAAATGTCAAGAAATTTCCTTTTCAACAGTACCCAGATGTTTTTATATTCACCTGACAGGCAGGCAGGTACTCAGTTTAACGACATGTTGGGAAATGGCAAGAGAACAGACATTTCAGCTGAACATGAATAAATGCTCCAGTGGCCTAAAAAGGACATAGGTGCTCAACAATGGGGTACTTAATCAATAGGAAAAATACTTCTTACAATGAGCTCATGCTGACTGTTTTTTCCACTGAATGCTTGAGAATACGTCAAACATAAACACCACATTACATGCAAACAGGCAATTCAGTTTAAAAGGTTTGGTGTTTCATGCGTCTTCTCATTCTTTTGATTCCTCAGTGTAACCCTTTAAGCCCTTCGCCCTCATTCTTGCTTCACTTTCCCTTAAATGCATTTAGGGTATTTGTTGCAACTACTTTCAGTAGTAACAAGTTCCATACTCTTGTAGAAATAATAAGAACTGCCGACACTTCCGCCACCTGCAATCTGATCCCACTAGGAAGGTTACATTTCCCTCCCCACCTTTATCTGCGTTCTGGAGGGACCACTCTCTCCACTACTCCCTCGTCCGCTCCAAACTCCCCACTAGTCCCACAACCCCTGGCACCTTTCCCTGCAACCGCAGGAGGTGCTACACCTGCCTCTACACCTCCCCCCTCACCTCCATCCCAGGCCCCAAAAAAAAAACCTTCCACATTAAACAGATGTTCACCTGTAATCCGCTAATGTGGTCTGTTGTATCCGCTGTTCCCGATATGGCCTCCTCTACATTGGTGAGACCAAGTGGAGGCTCATAGACCGCTTTGTAGAGTATCTACGCTTGGCTCGCAACAAATGACAACACCTCCCAGTCGTGAACCACTTCAACTTTCCCTCCCACTCCCTGGACGACATGTCCATCCTGGGCCTCCTCCAGAATCGCAACGACACCACCCGGAAACTGCAGGAACAGCCCCTCATATTCTGCCTTGGGAGCCTACAACCCAATGGTCTCAACGTGGACTTAACTAGCTTCAAAATCTCCACACCTACAGCCTCATCCCAAGCCCAACCCACCCTCTCATCCCCGCCTCCCTGACATGTCCATCTTCTCTCCCACCTAGCCGCTCCTCCCACCTCACTGACCAATCCCCACCACTACCTACCTGCTATCACCATCCCACCTACCTTCCCCAGCCCAAACCCACCCCCCCCATTTATTTCAGAGCCCCCTTCCCCTCCCCCATTTCTGAAGAAGGGTCTCGACCCAAAACGTCAGCTTTCCTGCTCCGTTCCTCCAGATCCACACTGTGTTACCTCTGACTCCAGCATCAGCAGTTCTTACTATCTCTGAAGAACCAATGGGCCAGACTGACCTTCTTTTGCCCTGTAAGACTGCTGTGCTTCTACAACAGAAGGCCTCACACCTTACAGTACATATACTATACTTGGAGATATTGCAGCATAAACATACCAGAAAGGTACTTGGACACCAAAGAGTTTAAATTAAAAAGGAAGGATTATATTCTTTGGAATTTTTAAAGGTTAAGTTGGTGACCTGTAAGATCAAGATGCTTATCTACAAAGTCTTTATCCCCAGCATAATTCTATATGTCAACTAAGACAGGCCAATTTACATCTAGCAAGAAAGAAGGCTCAATAATAAACTTCTATCTCTGGTATGCAAGATGCATTCTTAACATCATATGGAAGGATAACTTTATCAATGGAGTCATCCATTTTGGGCAAACATGCTCAAGCTGATCGTGCAAAGTTGCTCCATTGGCTTGGGCACACTCCTAAGAATGTGCAGCATGAGAAGTTAGGTAATGCCAAATAACTAGCAGTGCATTCAAAGATGCTGCCAAAAGAGACAAATTTCAGAATATGAAAATCACAATAAGTGGGAAACTCTAGCTGAAGATCAAATTAAAGTAGCAGCATGAACTTTGTGCAGGAATTTGCCACCATGATAACACATGTTTTCAGACCACCCAAACAAACATACTTCAGCCTTTCAGTCAAAAAGGTTATTGTGCAAGATAAAGATTTTTGACACGGGGCAACATCTTGGCATGCACGGAAGATTAACTGCCTAACAAGACCCAGCCATAAATGGGCCAATTTCTGTTGGCAATGCACAAGTACTATGTGACAGAGATCAGTGCTGCAGCCTTGACTTTTTACAATTTACATAAAATGAATTACAACATTCAGAAGACATTTGGATAAGTACATGAATAGGAAAAGTTTGTACGGATATGGGCCAGGAGCAGGCAGGTGGGACTAGTTTAGTTTGTGATTATGTTTAGCACAGACTGGTTGGACAGAAGGATCTGTTTCTGTGCTGTGACTCTATGGCTTTGAATGAAGGAACGGAAGACTCGTTTTTTTAAAATTTGCTACCAACACAAAGATAGGTAGTAAAACAAATTGTGAAGAAGATGGCAGAAGCCATAATGCATATAGATAGGGTAAGGTCTGTTGGCAAGACCTCCCAATGAAGTATAATGTGGGAAAATGTGAAACGGTTACAGTGAAAAGTCTAAATTGTGAGAAATTGCCAATCTCTGGGCTGCAAAGGGATTTGGGTGCAAGAATCGCCAAAGCCTACATGCAGGTAAAGTATTTAGGAAAGCTAATAGAATGTTCTTGTTTATTGCACACTGAGTTGAAAGATTACGCTTCTGTTATGCAGCATATGCCCAAGATATCTGGAGTGCTATATACTGGAGTGGCTTTCTTATACTTGGAAGGATATACATATGTTGGAAGTATTTCAAAGAAGGTTGTCTTACGAAGAAAGTTTAAGCAGCACATTACATCCATCAGTGGAACAGCTCAAATGATTTTCCCATCAAGTGCACAAGGATGTGAATGCCTGCTTGGGCATGAACAAAGATACATTACCTTCCCAATTTTATTTTACCATATTTCTCCAATGACATGGTAGTGGCCTTTCGACTAAAGAAATTCTGTCCCCTACCTTGCAAATTCAATCAGATCCAGCACCTCTCTCTTCTGATTACTGCTTAATATCCTGACCAATAGTCACTTAAGAGAATCACAAGGCATTATGTTCCACAGTCCTTTACAAGAACATATTCATATAGGAACAACACAGCAGTAATGCAGATTAATAAGATATTTGGCACCGCTTTAAGCCGGTATTTTTTGGCCTTGGACGTGATGTGTCACGTTCTTGAACAACTACAGTCATTTCGTGCAGGTACACCACAGTGCTGTTTGCAATGATGAAATAGCGATATATGAAGGCAAGCTTTCCTCTATTAACATTCCTCTCACTTGCCTCCCACACAGAAAACCATGTTTACAGAAGGAGCACTTAAATATCATGTTCTAACTGATACGGGATACATACCATAAGGCATAAGAACTATTCAGCATGCCAAATAGTACACAAAAATAGAATTTAATCAATTTTCACAATGGCAGAAGTAAACACATTGAATTTGGCACGAACCGTATAACGAGTCTAGAATAAATTTTGATAGTTAATGGAGATAGTAAGAACTGCCGATGCGGGAGTCAGAGATAACAGTGTGGAGCTGGAGGAACACAGCAGGCCAGGGAGCATCAGAGGAGCAGGAAAGCTGATGTTTCCGGTCGGGACCTTTTTTCAGAAATAGGCTGAAATGGACCTCATTTCTGAAGAAGGGTCCCGACCCGAAACGTCAGCTTTCCTGC
>JAHRHZ010000075.1:23161237-23175572 GCA_024137785.1 Ginglymostoma cirratum
AGGGTCCCGACCCGAAACGTCAGCTTTCCTGCTTCTCTGATGCTGCCTGGCCTGCTGTGTTCCTCCAGCTCCACACTTGATAGTTAGTGGTGTTTGTTTGCAAGTTTTCACTCATCTAACTTTATTGACAGCCTTTAACTACATGTGAAAATACTGAAATGTTATACCTAACTAACTATTTGACAGAACTGCATGCTAACAAGCATCAGGAAAGATTAAAACCGAAAGAACTGCGGATGCTGTAAATCAGGAACAAAACCAGAAGTTGCTGGAAAAGCTCAGCAGGCCTGGCAGCATCTGTGAAGAAAAATCAGTGTTAATGTTTCAGGTCCAGTGACCCTTCCTCCGAACTCAATTCCTCAGTTTTGAGGAAGGGTCACTGGACCCGAAACAGTAACACTGATTTTTCTTCACAGATGCTGCTAGCCCTGCTGAGCTTTTCCAGCAACTTGTTTTTGCCAGGAAAGATTTTTTTTTTAAACTCTCCAACAAAAGATAAATGATAAGCTACTTTTCACTTTAAGAAGAATATACATAAATGCACAAGGACAAAATAAACAGTTAGTGATGTGGATAGAGTCAGTCATACAGCATGGAAACAGATCTTTTGGAACAATCATAATCCCAAACTGCCTGCTCCTGGCCAATATCCCTCCATACCTTTCCTATTCATGTACTTATCCAAAATGTCTTTTGAATATTGTTATTGTACCCACATCCGCAGGAAGTTCATTTCACATGCAAACCACCCTTATGTCTTTTCTAAATCTCTCTCCTCTCACTTTAAAAAAGTTCCACCTTCTCCTGAAATCGCCTATCTTAGGGAAAAGACAGTTATCATTAACTCTATCTAAACACCTCATTATTTTATAAACTTCGACAAACTCACCTCTCAACTTCCTATGTTCCTGTGGGGAAAATAAAAAAAAAAGTGAGCCTATCAAGCTTTTCTACACAACTCAAATCCACAGGTGGTAAGACGTTTGTTAGAGCATCACTGGTGTGATCCAGCTCGGCCAACTAAATATAGTCTTTTTTTCTGTGTTGTACTTTCTACGTAATTCTATGCAACGCTAGTACCTTGGAGCAATCTTGTAATGAGCCGATTTAGATGTCATACCTACTTACATTGGCACTTATACATCACCAGCATTGAGGATTTGATTATATAAGCCAAGGTCCGGGAATAAAGAAGACTGCTGAAAAGACAAGCGCACGGTACTGAAATACTACTGAATTAAAATTAATTTCCACCTGGAGTACTTCATAATCTGAGTAATGGCTGAGAGATTACTCAGAAGGAGGACATTTGATAGTTGAGTTTGTGCTGGCTCACCAAAAGGAAATAATTAATGAGTGCCAAACCACAGACTTCTCCCTGTAGCTATTAGCATGATCATGGGTCTAAGTGCCATGGATATTTTAAAATTCTAAATCCAAAGTTTGCTTTGTGAAAAGGGGCTGATAAAGCTAAAAATGGCAATTAAGTGGCTTCATGAAGAGATAGATCCATGAATGTCACACCTAAAGATGCAAAGAGAACTTAAAACATCACTTCTTCAAATAGGAAATGACAAAAATCAAAAAACAGACTGGACAAAGAGAACTTGTGAATATAAAAATAATAGGGAACTGACAACACTCAACAGCAAGCCATCCCTTGCAGATTCCGATCCAATCTTCACACATTTCATGTTTTTCCCCTTGAACAGTATACAAGGGACGAGGGTTAAAAAGCCGGTTTCAACTTTACTGGAGTGCGCTTATTGAATAGTGGGCTAATGTACCTCTGGCAGCCTGGGTTCAACTGTTAGCGTGCCAAGGTAGTAACTGACAAATATTCCTCCAGTCACCCCTATGTTGCAGGTAAAGGGACTCTCTTATTCATAGCATTAGAAGTCAGAAGCTAGCAAGCCAGACAAAAGGAAGAGGACAACAAAAGGGCTCTCTCTTTCTCCAAATACTGGAATTTAGTTGTGGTCAAAAGGAATAAGAATATCAGGTTCACAATCAACCTGCAAAACTAAGAATCTTGAAATCAACTGTTCAACTAGTAATGTCAACAGTAACTAACTGCCCCAGCAACAGTCTGTGGATTATTTTTAGTGGCAGTCTGTCACAGAACTGAGAGGAGAGACAGAGAGAGAGAGAGAGAGAGAGAGAGACAGACAGACAGACAGACAGACAGACAGACAGAGAGAGAGAGAGAGAGAGAGAGAGAGAGAGAGAGAGAGAGAGAGAGCAGTTCAGACTCAGACCTTTATGCTTGTCAGCAAGCAAGATTACTCTCTCTCTCTCTTTCTGCCTTAGTGGAAAAATAACAAAGACTTGTAAAAAGAATAAAAACCCTGTAACTCAAGCCAAGCTCCAACTGACCAGCTACTAATTGGAGGCTCCCTGCGGTTGTTAAAAACATTATATCATTGCCAAAATCCAAAATAAAACTGTGAAAGTCACTTATTTTCACCCATTTTTGGACTGGACTCTGATCGACAGACATTGTGACATTTTACTTATATTTTCCACTCATAGTATTCCTAAAATAACACTTCATTTTTCTTGCCTAACCTATTCGTGAATAAATGTGTGCATGTTTGGATTTAAATGGAGTATGGTTAAGTTTACATATTAGTAACTAATAATGTGTTTTTCTTCCACATTTATTCCAACAAACCTATCCTCTAACATAAAATTTTTGTTTCTTGTTCATAGATTATAACCTGGTTTGAGTGAGTGTCTTTTATCTTAGGTAGTGCTCACTGTTAGACATAAACCATCCTAGAGATTGAATGAGTCATTTTTTACACTTGCAACAATTTATGGATTAGTGGGGCTTGATTTCCAACACCTTATCCCCACCAGTCATGACAAAGCCCAAGTTGCGGTCATGGATTGGGCCGGAACTAACAGTGCAGCAAACAACAGGACTCAGGTCCAACAAAGAGTTCTAGAAGATAGATTACTATAATCACACATTCTGGCCAATTCAAGAATGTCAGGCAAGGCAGGAAAATCACAGCTAGTGCAGTAGGAAAAAGTTTAAATATCTTGGGAAACTGTATGCAATTCTGAAACAGAAGTACAGTTGATGCTGTACTAACAAAGACCAGGAGAATTGCAAAACTCTTCCTCCAAAAGGCTTTGGGTCAATTCAAAATTTCAAGACTGAGATCAGAGAGACTTTTATTCAGTCACAGTATTGGAGAATGTGTCAGTTAGATGGAGTAGAGGTACAGGTCGATCATGATACTGATAACTAAACATGCTCGAGAAAATGAATGGCTTACCTGTGCTCCTATGTAAGCCTGAAAATAGCCAAGATCAATATCCTCAGCCTTAGTGGAATGGCAGGTATAAGGACGATGCCAGTGTACTCCCATGCTAGCCCTTCTGCAGCAAACAGAATTCATTAAGCAATAGGTTGGCAATGAGAGCTGCATTTGACAGCTGGTACTTTTCGGTTTAAAAGATGAGACGTGCCGCAGTCCCCAGAAGACTCTATTGTAATACTTTAAGCAGAAACACTGCCACGCACAAGAATAGATTCGGTATTGGAGGAAGCGCCAAAAAATTGAGTGTTAAAGGCAACAAGGTAGGCAAGGGTATGCACAGGTGGAACGTGTATATAACAATTTAAATAATTATCTCTATAAGTATAAACAGAAATATTTAACTATACTTGTTGTACTAAAGTAACATCTTCGTCAGGTCACATTTGTTCTGATTGATTAACGGAATAACCATGCATATGCATTTAATATGATGCACATGCTAAATTGCTCAAGAACACAAAGTTGTGTTAAAACTTTCATCACTGAGATCTTTAATTACACTTAGACAATGCCGCATCAGTGAGCTACTAACTGCTTCCTTAGAGCATTAGAAAACTGTAAGAGCAACAGGTCCACGTCGTCACCAATGCAAAATCTAACAGAATAAGTTTTTTAGAAGTGCTACCGACATTGTGTGCTGCACACAGCACAATTATGATGCGAAGGTTAATTACGTCCTAGAGAGTTCCTAGTGATTTAAACAAGCCTTCCAAAAGTCTTCCTTGTAAACTGTAATCACAATCTGGTTGACAGCACGAACCACACTGTACGTTAGTCACCCAAACATCCTTGGGCTTTAGCATCATCAGAAGTCACTGGTGTTGAGGGTAGGAGTGTAACAGTAACTAGCCTTTTGTTTTTTTTTTAAATTCACCCATGAGTTGTGAGCAATGTAGACAGGACAAGCATTTTTATTGAATTTTTTCACATAACATGCATTCATATGAACTGATGCTCCTGGTACCAAACACTAGCTGCTCTGGCATCATGGACACAGGGAAACTAGCAGTATGAAAAACCATAATATTCATTTCATGAGTCTGGTTCAAATGACTTGAATAGAACATTAGAGTTGTATTAACTTTAACTACAACTATAGGAGATAAGTGGAAATGGGTTGCAAGTCAGAGATAACTCTGCTGTATGTTCCACATGACATATTTGGTATCTTTACAATTCTTAGTTAGTCCTGCTCATTTTCTTCCTCCTAACGCCAAGAAAGATGAAACACCAAAAAGAATAATTACAGTAAACTAGAAGGTCAATAGCTGTTATGCTAAAAAATAAATCACAGAATCATCGCTGTAGGTATTGAGCAACTTGGGTGCTGCTGGAACATCACCTAAAGCTACCAGGTCATTATTAAAGAAAAGTAAGAACTTCTGAGAATTCGAACAAGCAGTGGTTTAGGACAGTGGAAAAGGGAAAAGGGACAAGGGGCAAGTAAATCACAACAAAAACTAGTAGAGGTAAACACCCAGCAGCAGATCTAAATGCCTGGTTTCTTTCTTCATAGGACCAGGAATATGCCACAAGGTAGTTAAAAATGTCTTTCTTCTGAAAACAGCATCCAGTCTTTAATGTAATTTAAAGCACTTAATATACTCTGAAACCTTCCAATCAATAGAAGCCTTGGTTAACCTTACAATCAACCATTGGTAATCAAACACAAGTGAGAAACTCAAAAACATTCATAGTGTAACTCAAATCAAATCTTAAAGCTATCAGCAATAACAGTAGGGATGTTACGTTCACACCATAGTTATGCACAAATAATTTCATTCAATAAAAAGATTTACTTTAGTTCTCACAAGAACATCTTAGAGAGAAAATTGGGTAAAGAATGAGTAACTGTTTCAGACAAATTTATTTTAAAATATTGCACGGCTTTCATTACATAAGACGATTCTGAAGAAAGCTATGCCACCCTCATGTAACCAGACAATAAATATTTTCAACTACACAGACTACAATGTTGAAGAAATATATTTTCCACAGAATTGTTTTGTACTGTTAACTAGCTTTTAAGTGGCAAAACAGTTTACCCAATCAACAACAGAGTGATTGAAGACTGAATGGATCCCAAATACTAAATACTTCACTCAAACCAAATAGGTCCAACTTTAGAGATAGTAGGAACTTCAGATGCTGGAGAATCTGAGATAACAAGGAGTAGAGCTGGATGATCACAGCAGGCCAAGCAGCAGAGGAGCAGGAACCCTGCAGCCCAATGGTATCAATGTGGACTTCACAAGCTTCAAAACCTCCCCTCCCCCTACCGCATCCCAAAACCAGCCCAGCTTGTCCCCGCCTCCCTAACCTGTCCTTCCTCCCATCTATCCCCTCCTCCCACCTCAAGCCCCACCCCCATCTCCTACCTACTAGCCTCATCCTGCCCCCGTGACCTGTCCATCCTCCCTATACTGACCTATCCCCTCCCTAACTCCCCACCTACACTCACCTTTACTGGCTCCACCCCCACCTCTTTGACCCGCCTGTCTCCTCTCCACCTATCTTCTCCTTTATCCATCTTCTATCCGCCTCCCCCTCTCTCCCTATTTATTTCAGAATCCCCTTCCCCTCCCCCATTTCTGGAGGGGGGTCTAGGCCCAAAATGTCAGCTTTCCTGCTCCTCGGATGCTGGTTGGCCTGCTGTGTTCATCCAGCTCTACACCCGGTTATCTTAGGTCCAACTTTATCCTGTTAAAGAAATTCACTTGGAATGGTGTGCTTTTTTGCAAATGTTTTATCTACACTCAGTTTATTATAAAATTTTAAATGCTTTGACACACTAATCAAATTGATTCCATCTACCCTTGGACAAAATTTGGATTTATATAGGCTTTTTAATACCAGTAAACATCCTAAGGTACTCCATAATTGCATTATAAATCAGAGCCTGGTATAAAGTTACACAAAGGAGGTATTAAGTCAAAGAATTCAACACAGGCCTCTCTGGCTAAGCGCAAGGGTCAAAGTAGAAAAGCAAGGAGCAAAGCAGAAAGGAGCAAGCAGAAGCAACCATAAATTAGGGACAAGACAGTTCAAATCATGGCATCTATTATGGCACAATTATAATTTGGAATACACACATGATAGAATTAAAGACATTTCAGAGGGTTGAGAGGTTGGAGATGATTGCATAGATAAGGCCCAGGCCATAAAAGAATTTAAGTACAAGGATTCTAAAATCAAAATGCTATTTGAGCGGGAACCTCGCAGGACGAAGCATGGAGTTATGACGCAGGCAGAGTTTTGGATGGCCTCAAACTAAAAATAGGGCATAAATGGGGGAGATCAACCAGGAGTCTGTTTTGAAAACAGTCAAGTCTAGACATAATGAAGGTATGGATGAAGGCTTCAGAAATAGATGATACTGCAATGTCAATGTGCTGAGGCAGGGAGAGGTTGACCAATGTCAGAGAGGCAGAGATAATGGTCTTTCATTTTGACAGCCTCATCAAACCAGAATTAAACTTCAAAAGCAGTGCCAAGCATTTTAAGCATGGCGTAAAAGCATTTTAGATTTCCAGTTGCACCATTTGTTGGCACTTGTAAGTATCAGGAGGAAAAAAAAATCTTAGACATTGCAGCATTATTAGTCCTGTTAATGACCACTTATTACCGCAATGCTATCATCTTCACACATTTCACAATTACTCATTGCAAAATGCAATTAATTCTACATTGAAAAATGTACTTTCGCACCGTTTAGTGGAATAAAAATGTCAACAAGTAGCCCATCTAAAGTACTAATTACATTTTCGCTGTTTATGCCCATTAAAGTATATTTAATGGTCAGAGTCTGTAGAATAGTATCAAACTTTACAAAAAAAAAATCAGGACAATATTATTCTCAAATAAAAAGGCAGATGCTTGCCTGACATGCTGACTAGTTCCAGTAGTTCCTGTATATATTTCAATATTATTTTTACATAGTTGCCAATATTCTTTCCCCTGCCATAATTAATTAGAAGAGACTTGCGTGGTTACTATGAGAAATAATTATATCCAAAGAGTTTGAGAGAGAGACTGGTAAAAGCAAAACTCTAATTGTAGAAGGACACAGCAAATTCTGCTTAGATTTAAATAGGAGGTATATTAGCTGATTAGCATTATGAACTAATACTGAGCAAGCATACCAGCATCTTGATCTTAACAAAACTCAAAATCTACAGAGGACCAACAATATGTGGTTCAGTGACTACTATTAAGCCTACAAAGTACAATGACTGAGTTTTGTATACACCAAATAACTAAACCGCTGCACAATTGTTAATACAGAAACTGCTGGGTAAAAAATAATGGCGGCCCATCCTCATACCAGCTCAGTATTAGCATGATGTAGTGAAATAGTTGCTGTTCAATCAAAACAATTAATCTTGATTAAATATTCTAGAAAATCCAGAGGTGGGAAGGAAACACCATCTAGTTAGAAACCATGGGTCCAAAGTTACCCTTCTCTCCCAAGCATGTATGCCTACCACATAAACTGTCTCAAAATTGCTCATACACTGCAGCCAAAATATTTTCTGTCAATTTATTATGTCCATTTTCTCAAATATGCAACAAAAAGCTTCTGTATATTTGCTTCAAAATTCCCCAGTTCCCACCCATCCCTTTTTAAGCAAAGGCCCAGAATCCTGATGGGGGATTTTGGAGGGGAGAGCAGAGATGGAGTAGCAGCAGTGGAAATTCCATTTAATGCGCCAGTAGGTGGTGCAAGTTTCCAACTTTAGCACCCAAAGCTCTAGAACTGCAAAGTAAAATGAAAAGCTATTTTTCATTGATGCTTTAAGTTTACGGGTTTTATATATATCTCCACTGGATGCCATTCTGACAACCACCATCACCTCTATAGTTGGGCAAATGTGGGCTGAGATTCAAAACCTGTGATTATTGGCAGACAAAAGTCCTATTTGCTGACAATGCAGAATAAAGCATAGACATTTGGCCTACCATCATTTTCTAAAAGTAACAAAAGACTAAATGATTTGGTTAATCAGTGACTTCTTTGGCACTAGATTTTATAACAAATCATTGCTTACCACCTTAATATTTCTGGACAACTCTCCACAATGGCAATTCAGAATTCAAATTTTAAAACAGACACTGAAGTAGTTAAAATTGAATTACCTAAAATTAATCCCACCATTGTACTCAAATATCCAGTACCACTGCCAAGGTTCAGGAAAGACAATCCTGGTTGAAGTTTCAGTGCTTCCATAACTTCAGAGTAGATACAAGGTGCTGATAGGTGTATGTTGCCATGTTTCCAAGCCAGGTCTTTATAAGCATTGTCCCTATATCCCTCCAAATAATAATCTGCACGATCAATGGCTCTGAAGGCACGTTCCACTCTCTCAGTACGAATGTATTGAGCCTCTTTTAAGTTATCAATTAAATCATCATTGTCTTCACCAGCACTCACAGCTCCACCCATGACTCCTTGCGTTGGAAAATCAGATCTGATCCACAAAAATGTTAGAACATGGAGTTTGTTTGATAATGCATGAGCAGCCGATGACAATAGTGTAGCACTTCGCAAGCCTGGATACTGAGGCCTTAGGGCAACATCACAATACTGCAGCACAGTGCAATGTGTAGAAACCTGCAAAATACAATTATAGTTCATGCAAATTAACTCTGCAACTAAACACTTGCAATTTACAAAAGGTTGGATAGGGTTAAAATATCTTGCACAACAACCTGAATTCCCTTTTATTAAACTTATTTAAATAATTCCCTCTTCCGTTCCACAAGACCTTTCGTTGAAATCTCTTACAGCCTGTTCTGGCTATTATACACTGAACACATATGAAAGAAACAGCTAAGCCTAGACTGAAGGAATGAAGAAATGAAGTTTGAAGATTTTGTAGCAGGTAAGAATACAAGTGTAGATCAGCAAAAATGACACTTCAAAAAGGCAAAAAAGAACAGATCTTGGTGCAGCATGAATGGCAGGCAGAAGTTTGACACAGTCAAATTTTGAGATTTTGTTGGGGTCCTGTGGGTGATCCAGATGTTATTGTTAAAATAATGTAATGGTGGTTGAATAGGATAGCGTCTATCCTACATTCAGCTGCGAGAACTCATGGCTCATCTAAAATGATGCTAAACATCTAAACTGACAGCACATAAGCAGCTGGGCATTTAAGAAAACTGGTGGCAAGGGAAACATCACTGTCATTAGTATTCATGTGGGGGCAAATTCAATATCTCCTTATAATAGCAAATATACTACCCACCCTTAAATTTTAATTTCCAAATTCCACAAACTAGCTGAAGAAAAAGAGCGGCACAGTGGTTAGCACTCCTGCCTCACAGCACCAGGGGCCTGGGTTCAATTCCACCCTCAGGCGATTGTGCAAACTCTACACATTCTCCCAGTGTCTGCATGGGTTTCCTCCCACAGTCCAAGGATGTGCATGCTCGGCGGATTGGGCATGCTAAATTGCCCGTCGTGTTCCGGGATGTGTAGATTTGGTGGGTTATACGGGAATGGGTCTGGGTGGAATGCTCGGAGGGTCGGTGTGGACTTTTTGGGCCGAAGGGCCCGTTTCCATACTGCAGGGATTCTATGAAATTTAAGGCACAGATTTACATTTTAAGAACAATGCTTATCCATAAATCATGAATGCTAAGTTGCTTAGTCAGTTTCCTTCAAGTCTAATATAGAAAGAAAAACATTTTCTAACTGCTTTCACTTGCTTCCTAGGCTTGGTAATATCAATCTTTTAAAAATCGATAGATTATTTGAACCTCACCCTGAAAAATATGTAATGTATTGATTTCTATAGAAAACATAACAAGGAACATCTTGCAAATAAAAACTCAGCAGCCACAACGTAAGTAAAAAGTTTTATAACTTAAAAATCGTAACAAAAAATCAATAAAACCATTTTTTTAAATAACGTATAATATTACAGTTTATGTGGATGGTCGATCAGCTGAGAATACTATATAAAAAAGGTGGTCAGAAGAAAAATCTCTCGCTGGATACATTCAAGAAATTCACCGCCATTCTGAAATATTACCTTGCTCATATATTTGGATAAGCAAACTAAAGTTCCTCATTAAACCAGTCTGCCTTTGCTGTATGCTTCTCTAATGTCAGCAAATCCACGTGCTACAACTTTAAAGCTACTTTCAGAGAGCCTATACGCAACTCTCATTAGTTTTCTATCCTTTTACCCTTCTTTCAAATCTAAGGAATGCAGACTTCAATGAATATGCGGGCTAACCAGATCTGGAGACACATAGCTAAAATTGAAGGAGTGCCGCTCCTCAAATCATACCAGACAGAAGAGGTCCTTTCGCCCATCTTGTCTGCACCAACAAAAAAGTCAAAATCTGCATTCGTTCTACATTGCAGCACTTAGCCCATAGCTCTGATATACTACGACGTCTTAACGTGCCTGTTAAATCTGTCCTACTGCCTTCAGGGGTCCGTGAATAAGCATCCCGAGATCTCTTTTCCTCTGAGCTTCCTAGTGTCCTGCCATTCACCGAGTACTGTCTTGTCTTGTTACTTCTGCCAAAGCGTATCACCTAAAATTTATCAAGGTTAAATTCCAACTGCCACTGATCTGCCCATTTGGTCAATTTGTCTATATTCTTCTGTAACCCAAGACCTCCTTTCTGCACTGTCAACCACCTAGCCAATCTCTATCATGCGTAAATATCTTTTTAACCCAAACCGTCCTGCCCAGATTTTTTCTATTACATAAACAATGAGGGACCCAGCACCGATCCCTGTAGTACACCAATCAACATCAGCCTCCAGTTGTACAAACAGCCTTCTACCACCACCAAGGCAATTTCGGATCCAAGTTATCCCGGATCCCAAGTGCTTTTATCTTCTTTGCAGTCTCCCACGATATCTTACAGAAGGCTTTGTTATGATTATAATAACCGCACTAACCCTCATTTACACACTTCATCACCTCCTGAAAAAATTCTATCAAATTTGTTAGACATGACCTAGTTCTGATAACGCTGTGCTGACTATTCCTGATCAAACCTTCTTTCTCTAAATGGAGATTGATTCAGCCCTTCAGAATTTTCTCCAATAGTTTCCTACCTATTCCTGTCTGATAAAATCCCCCACTATTGCAGTTTCAGCTGAAATGCAAAGAAACATGCTAATTTAATTTTCTCTAATGCAAACAAACAAACGAACAAACAAACACAGTCTTTCCAAACTTAACATACAGAATTCCCCAGCTTCATTTTCAATAATGAGAAGCTAATGGATTTTGTCAGCAAGACTGCAGACCATTTGATCAGCTGCCTCTATCACCTCTCTCCCTTCTGCTAGCCCACTGGAGCAAAGATGCTTATTAAAATCTTTGTGCAACTCCTTCAACTCCACTCCTGCTATATTAATGAACATCCAATTTCTAAATTTCCGTATTTGCTAATATCGAGAGTTTTCGGCATTCAAAACTGCTACAATCCCACTCATAGAGAACATTAATTCTACCACTCTTGCCAGCTAAACCATCACTTACAACTTTACTTCAACATCCTTGAAAGTAATAACGCCTCCCAAATTTATGTCGTTCCTCAGGTTTGAATCTCTAGTCATATTTCTGTCCCAAAATTCCTCATCAATATCATAATGAGCATAAGAAATCTTACACAACGGTGGTCTCAACCTTCTCAAACAATTTACTGTCTAAAACAGCTGAGTGCATTAGCCCCCTTCAACTGCCCTAGCCTGAGTGTTTCTCAATTATCTCCTCTGCTGCCCATATCAAGTCCCACAGATCCTTCACTACTGTGTTTTCTGATAAATTCCATTTGCGTAACAACTGGAGTTAAAAATTCTCGACCACTATTTCTCAACCAAGAAATTTATTTGTTCTTGTGTCCCATTACTTACCAAGGGGACAGGGGGTAAAACCATTGTTTACAGGATCGTTACAAACTGCATCTTCTGCAGAGAACAAAGAACAAAACAGCACAGGAACAGGCCCTTCGGCACTTCAAGCCTTCCAACACATTTTGCCCTTCCATACTAAAACTGTCTTCACTTATAGGATCTGTATCCCTCTATTCCGTTCCCACTCATGTATTCATCCAAGTGCTTCTTGAATGCTGCTGTGTCTACTTCTAACACCTCTTGTGGCAGCACATTCCAGGCACTCCCCACCCTTTGTGTGAAAAGCTTGCCTCACACATCTCTTAAATTGATCCACACTGCACCCTGAACCTGTGTCCCCTAGTAACTGACCCATCCACCCTAGGATAAAGCCTCATACTTTACATTCTATCCATGCCTTCCACAATCTTATAAACTTTTATCAGGTTGCCCCTCAACCTCCTGCATTCCAGTGAAAACCAACCCAGCTTATCCAACTTTTCTTCATAGCTAAAATTCCCCATAACAGGCAACATCATGAGAAACCTCTGCTGTACCCTCTCCAAAGCATCCACATCCTTCTGGTAGTGTGGCGAGCAGAACTATATGTAGCATTCCAAGTGTAGCCTTACTAAAGTTCGAAAAGGCTGCAGCATAACTTGCCTATCCTTATACTCAATGCCCCTTCCAATAAAGGCAAGCATGCCATGGGCCTTTTTTACTACCTTATCTACTTGCGATACCACCTTTAGTGATCTGCAGACCTACATACCCAGATCCATCCACATATCAATATTCACGAGGGTTCTGCCATTCACTGTATAATTTCCACCTGTACTTGGCCTTCCAAAATGCATCACCTCACATTTGTCCAGGTTAAGCTCCATGTCATTTTTCTGCACATGCCTCAAACCAATCTATATCCTGCTATGTACTCTGACAGTCTTCCTAACTATTCGCAACTCTACCAATCTTTGTATCGTCCACAAACTTACTAATTAAACCAACAACATTTTCCTCCAAATCATTTATACAGACCTTGAAGTTTCTGGAAAAAAAAACTGGCTGCAGAGATAATGGATATGGTCGTTATGACTTTTCAGCATTCTGTCAATTCTAGAATGGTCTCATCAGGAGTAGGAAGTTAGTAAATGTAACTCTCTTCATTTCTCAAGTAACAAATGGATAAAATGAGGAAGTACAGGTTAGTTAACCTGCCATCAGTGACTGAGAGAATGCCAGAAACTCCTTTAAAGAAATCTTATCAAAGAAAATCTTATGATTAGACAAAGTGCAAAGTCACCATGGTTTACAAAAGGGAAACCAGGCTCTAATAAGTGTAGAGTGCTTTTATGGATAAACTAATAGCATAAATAAAAAGGGCAAACCATTTGAAGTTGTATACTTAATAAAAGGCATTTGATAGGATGATACATGAAAGGGTAATATACAAGACATGGGGCTCATGAAGTTGAGGTAAAATAATAGTATGAGATAAAAATTACAAATTTTAGAAGTACTTAGTATTTTTAGGCCAACTTCCTGCAACGAACAAAAAGAATTATCTGTTCCAAGTTGAATCTGCAAAGCCTGCACTACTCAGAACCCAAAAGCCGTGGTTCAGGTCTTAGTCAGACATTATTTTTACGTTAAATGCACTGCTGAACTCTAACTAGTTCTCCTCCCAGATATCTTATGCACAATTATCAGCAGTGGACACACTGGGTTAGGGAGAACGCAACACAAGTTCACCACAATGACAAAGATTAAACAGCTAAACAGATCAGGGAGGCCAGCAAACTTCAAATATCACTATATATGAGATCTCAGAGTAGAATAGCACTGACTTGATTGTTCTTCTGTTTGCTTCTCCCAAAACAGATTCCATCCATGGGTTTGAATCTAACAGGCTATTTTGCTCATCCATGGGCAAAACATACTTATGCCCAAGAGACAGTAAGAACTGCCAATGCTGGAGTCAGAGATAACACAGTGTGGAGCTGGAGGAACACAGCAGGCCAGGCAGCATCAGAGGAGTAGGAAAGTTGACGTTTCGGGTCAGGACCCTTTATCAGAAATTTCAGAAATAAGAAATTTCTGAAGAAGGGTCCTGACCCAAAACTTCGACTTTCCTACT
>JAHRHZ010000075.1:23175972-23211580 GCA_024137785.1 Ginglymostoma cirratum
TCGACTTTCCTACTCCTCTGATGCTGCCTGACCTGCTGTGTTCCTCCAGCTCCACACTGTTATCTCTGGTGGCCAACATATCTGCACTTTCCATTAAGGAATTAATAAATAATTCTTAGAAGTTATCTAGTTAGTCAAGCACATGCACAATAACAGAAAATGTAATTTTGCAAAATCATAAATTATAAATGTCATGTTAGACAAGATCACCGCAGCCCATTTCAAAATCCTGTTGATATTTATACACTTTAAATGTCTATCTTTGATGCCATGAATCAAACGAAACTGGACTGCCCTCTAGAGTTTTACATACTGTAAATCTGCCCAGAAATTTAATTGCTAGACACTTTGAAAGTTCAGAGAACTGCCCGATGCTTGCAGAGATTCTAGTGAAAAAAATAAGGTTAATTAATCCTTATGCGGCCATACGTGATTCCTGGCCAAAATGGAGATGGATTAATGATCTCTGCCAATCATATCCAAGCACCATATTATAATAAAAGTGACAAATTAATTGTATACACAACTGGCATTATAACTAGCCTTCATTCAGTGTAGTTTGGTGGGGAAAATCACCAGGACTTTCGAGAAGGTGTTGCAACTTCAGTCAAAAGTTGTTTGCTCAAACTTTTTTTAAATAAACTGTAAATCAGCATTTTCTGAAGAAGGGTCTCGACCCGAAACGTCAACTTTCCTGCTCCTCTGATGCTGTTTGGCCTGCTGTGTTCATCCAGCTCCACAACATTTTATCTCTGTAAATCAGCATTATTTGTTGTGTAATATATTGTTTGCAGGGAGTCCGGCCACATGTCATGCACCACCTCCAACTCAGTAGCCAGTCAATAATCAGTTTACACTGATCTTTTTGTGGGGAATAATAATAAACACTTTATCTTTCCATGTTGCCTGTGAAACTCTAACTGGACAAAGCTACTTTAGTGATTGCAATGAACTGTTCAAACCCTTTATTCGAAAGTCTAGTTGAAATTGTTGATTTTCATCAAGCACCATTCTCATCCTAAACACTCCTGGGATAAAGATCAAATGAATTCACTAGAGTAGGCATATTCTCTAACTTTATTTTGTAGGTGGTTATCAACAGGAAGCCAATACTCTGATGTAGAATAGAATTATATAAATGTCAGGAATACAGACTATAGAAATCCAAGTACAAAACATTGCTGATCTAATCTTAGTATCTGGCTACACGTATGAAGAAAGGCTGCTTAAATGAAGAGTGCTGTTGGTACCAATGGAATCTCTCAATAAATAAGCAGAAATATACTAAAAAAAAGAAAAATCAAAACATGATTGATGACGGACTAAAATTTCTGATAGCAAAAATCATTGCACATCAACCTGCTAGGTTGCATAAGCAATTTACAAGAAAACGTGTCATGAGAATTTGAGTACGTCAAAGAAAGAGATGTTGTCAAAAAGCCAAGTACAGTCTAAGTAGCAGTAGTTAATTTGAATCATTAAGAAAGCCACATCATGACCAACTTATAAATGTGTCATAACATGCATAGTTAAAGAAACCAGAATCAGCAATCTAAAGCAGAATTCAAGTCTTTCATCTTGGTTAATATCGCTTTTCCTAAATATCATAGATATTTCTTCATTGTTTAAAACAATTGCCACTTTCTAAGAGGATTAGTATCAGCCTTGTATGAGGAAGTAAAGGCACCACAGCCCCATCGTAGGGCTCCTCCACGTTTAACCTGAGGGTCACCATACCTTAGGCAAGGTTTAATCAGTCCACACCAAAAGCCATTCCCAAACTTAACTCGTCCCACCTACCTGCACTTGGCCCATATCCCTCCAAGGCTTTCGTATTCATTAACTTATCCAAATCTTGTTTAAATGTTGTAATTGTACCTGCATCCACTACTTCCTCTGACAGTTCATTCCACACACAAACCATTGTGTAAAAAACATTTGCCCCTCGAGTCCTTTCTAAATCTTTCTCCTCTCATCTTAAAAATATACCCCCTAGTCTGGAACTCCTCCACTCTGTGGAAAATGCCCTTTTTATTCACCTTTTCTTTGTCCCTCATGATTTCATAAATCTTAAAGACCACCCATCAACTTCCTACGCTCCAGTGAAAAAAGTCCCAACTTATCCAGTCAATTTTTATATCTCAAACCTCCATTCCTGGCAACATCCTGGTAAATCTTTTCTGAACCCTCTCCAGTTTAATAATACCCTTCCCATAAAAGGGTTACCAGAACTGCAAAGTACTCTAGAAGAGGCCCTCAAAAATATCCTGTACAACCTCATCATAATGTCCCAGCTTCTATACTCAACGGTCCAAGCAATGAAGGCAAGCCTGCTAAATTCACCTAGTCTGCCTGTGATGCAAATTTCAAAGAATCATATACCTGAACTACTAGATCTCTGTTCTACAACACTACCCAGGGCCCTACCTTTAATTGTATAAGTCCTGTCCTTGTTTGTATCACCAAAATGCAATACCTCATACTTGTCCAAATATAACTCCATCTGTTGTTCCTCAGCCTATTGATGCAATTGATCAAGATCTCTTTGTAGTTTTAGATAACCTTCTCATCAATTCACAATAACACCAAAAAAAAAATCAGCATTTTCTGAAGAAGGGTCTCGACCCAAAACGTCAACTTTCCTGCTCCTCTGATGCTGTTTGGCCTGCTGTGTTCATCCAGCTCCACAACATTTTATCTCTGTAAATCAGCATTATTTGTTGTGTAATATATTGTTTGCGGGGAGTCCGGCCACATGTCATGCACCACCTCCAACTCACTGTCATCTGCAAACTTACTAACCATGCCTCCTATATTCTCATACAAATCATTCATATAAAGTGACAAACAAAAAAGTGGATCACCGCTAATCACAGGCCTCCAGACCAAAAACCAAAACTCCAGCACCACTCCCTATCACTACCCTCAATAAGTGCTGGCCAGCCTGTGATGCCCATGTTCCACGAGTGAATTAAAGAAAAGGAAATATTCTAGTATTGCAGCTGCACAGGAACAGTCTGGCTAGGGACGCAGCATGCCCCGTAACACAAGTCTTCAGCCCTAACAGCATTCTGGTAATAGTACTATAGCCTTTGCAGTACCTAATGCCTCCAAACATTTTGTGACATCACATGAAGTGAACCAATTGTCATCTGTGATTTGGAGATGTGTGGAGGAGGCAGAGATGAATCCTTGACACTGAAGACTGTTGCAAATTCTTCAGCCTTAACTTTTGAACTGACGCTGCTGGGCTCCCCCATCGTTTAAAGGATGTTTGTTTGTAGGCCAAAGTGATATTAAATATTAAACATTTAAATTTTTACTGTAGAAAAAAGGGATTTATATACAGCTGAAAACACTGACTATCAGAATAAGCACCTCATGTTGCAAACTGTACTTGTCTTTCACCCTGATCGAATTCCTGCTCCATCACACATATCGGTACTCAGATTTAATTTAAAGTCATTTAAAGCATTGCACGATATTGATCTAGGCTAAAACAATTTAGTTTAGGGAAACAACTAAAAATTACAAAAAAAATTCATTATTTATTGCAGCTTCAGTAATGACTGACAAGTTTGCACCCTGAACACACATGCTTTGAAAAACAACACTTCTACTTGTTTCAATGTATTTACTTTGCAAGTTCCAACATGCAGGAGAATATACAATCAGATACTACAAAAGTTAACCAAATCAGCAGCTTTACAATGCCAACTTCCTTGTTTAATACCTAATTTGTCAGTAATGCATAAAATTTTGTGGACTGTAACTTTGGCAAACACTCCTGCCCCATTTTCTAGGTCACTTAGAAGCAAATCAGCAATTTGCAGGCTGACATTGCAAGGGGCTTGCCATCCCAACAATTTATCCCAACAACCTATTTATTAGACTCAACTCTCAAGCTTTCAAACCATTTCAAAATATTTAAAGAGATAACAAGCATGGGGCTGGATGAACACAGCAGGTCAAGCAGCATCATAGGAGCAGGAAAACTTGACATTTCGGGCCTAATTTTAAATGTAGCTTTTCTCAGTTTCATCAAGGAAGATCATCTGCACGCTGGTCACACTGTGACATCACAACAGTTATGAACAAAATTTTTGAAGGAGTGGAAATTACTGTTGGATTGCCACTCCTAATATTGTTTCTGGCAAAATTCTGACTCAAGCCTCAAGAAACATGGAGTGCACCTTTAATGGGACAGTCTTTCAACACAGCATAGGATCACTACTGGAGGTAAAAGCATACAATCTTTCTTCACAGCAGTAACTGGTGTATTCAGAGGTTTAAAGCCCCAACGCTTCTTTTCACGAGGAGGTAAAGCGTAGCATGTAGTGGGCAAGATAACAGGATAGGCAGTTGAGAGTAGTCAGGTCGTTGGAATGGAGGGGTTTTGACAGTTATTCAGGAGTCAGAGCAGGTTTTAATCCTTTAAAACTTTTCCTGGCTGACTATACAGGAAAGCAAACTGGAACCGTCCCGAGTCCCTAGGTTACTCAGAAATGAGCATATTATCGATGCACAATGTAGCAATAGGCACTAAATGTAATTTTTGTGCAAAGTTTTTTTTTTATTCACTCATGGAACATGGGTGTTGCTGGCTGGCCAGTATTTATGGCCTACACCAAGTTGCCTTTGAACTGGAGGGGCTTGCTCGGCCATTTCAGAGGGTAATTAAGAATCAACCACATTGCTGTGGATCTGGAGTCACATGTAGACCAGACCACATAAGGCTTGGAAGATTTCCTTCCTTGAAGGACATCAGTGAACCAGATGGGTTTTTCTGACAGTCAGAAACTATTTCATGGTCATCATTAGATTCTTAATTCTAATTATTATTAAATTCAAATTCGACTATCTGCTGTGGCAGGATGCAGGTCCCTAGAACATTACCTGAGGATTAATAATCTAATGATAATACCAATAGCCAATCACCTCCCCTTGCCCTTCACACGTAAGACTAGATGTACTTACAAGCTAACTATCAAACTAATTTTGTCTTCCCACCCAGCAGTATAGCCAGACAGCATTAAAAAAAACTACACAATCAGTTTTACACCTCTCCTGTTACAAGGACTGACTCCAATTTGTATTATTCTTAAAACCCACATTTCTGCTTTCATTGGCTTTTTCCGACCTGTTCTCTTCACTTCCTTCATTCTCTTTGACATTTTGGTTTAACTTGTTAATTCTAGGCAGCTTTAGTTTTAAAATCTCTAATTCTCAGTTGTTAGAGGCAACAAACATTTAAGCATGCAGACTCCGAAGTCTCAGGTTTGGTCATAGCAAAAGCAGAATGTACTTTAAAATGACTTTTAGTAATATGAAATCTAATCCATATTGTAATGAATGATAAGTAGATAAATACCCAATTCACTGATGCTTAGTAAAAAGGAGAAATATATCACAAACAAAGCAACACTTGAACACTGAAAACAAGATACAGTTGAACTGTGAAAATATCAAGATCAGTATACAATGGATTGAATATGCTGTAGGACTTACCCAAAAGTAAGTTAAACTTATTCTCAGAACTGATGATGTGAAGCACAGACAGTTAGGTTAGTATGTACTGAAAATAAGTCTATTTAGGCAGACATTGGATCCACTTCCACTTCCAAAAGCCAAGGCAAGCAATTCCCAAACCTGAATTTGAGATAAATGTGGGAGCATTTCTACAGCACCACTGCTTGTTTCACTGCAACAGAAAAAAAGTAAATTATAATGTTAGCAATTAAAATATTTATGATGTCAGCATATTTTTGTAAATTACAGTTGTATTAAAATTGTAGTGGGGCAATGAATTACATATACATTATACATAAAGCAAAAAGGGACTGTAATGCAGATGTCAAACTTTCACAGACAGTGCGAGGAGAGGAACAGTTCAACAAGTGAAACTAATGAACTTCCAAAATGCATTTGGAATAGTGTTTCAAAAAGTGGTTTTTGAACCGACATTAGGTTCCATTTCCGAGTAACACATCAACCTAAGCTTAGCTTTACTGAAGTGACTTGCATAGCTATGTTGATTAGGATTTCCTTCCATCTCAATACCTAGGGGAAAAAAATTAGTTTCTTTGCCACCTCCTGCACCAGTGCATTCAATATGCCTTCTTTTATCACCAATTGAGGATTTCCCTCTATCATGGTAGACAGGGCCCTCGACCACACTATGCATCTTTTCCACATTTATGTTAACATCTATTCCCCTTCCTCCTAGTACAACGAGAGTCACCCATGGTCTCATCTTCCACCCCATCAGCTTCTACATTCAGCAGATTGTTCTATACCATTTCCAGCATCTCCTGTGTGATCCACAAAATATCTTTCCCTTTTGTCTTTGCATTCTAAAAGAAATTTTTCCTTCCCTGATACCTTTATCTGTTCTTTGATCACCCACATTTCCTCCCACAGCAACTTCCTGGGCAACTGCAGCTGATACAGGATGAAAAAGGGCAGATATTTTGTTTCCAATTATTACAGCTTAAATCACTTCAGTGCAGACTCCTGGCCCCATCATGGACTCAGGCTTCCGGCACGGCTGGCCTTGAGGTGAAGTTCAGCGCGGTCTGAGTTGAAAGGACTGTTATTCTGAACTCGTTTCTCTCTATTTTTCTAATTTATTTCTGGACTTTTTATTTCTTTATTTATCTACCTTTCCCTAAGAATTTGTATTTAAGAATCTGTACGTAGGTACCTTGGTACCCAAGATGTCACTAAGTGGCAACTTGTAAACCTTTCACCATACTCATGTGAGTACACGTGACAACAAATCTAATTCTAATTCTAAGCTTTTTCATACAAAGCATGATAAACCAAACCTGATTAATTAGCATTCCAACAGTCCGTGATCAATAGTGCTACCAAGCAGCACTTGCAAAGGAATACTAGGTTAACATGAAATAATTTTGGATCCACAAGGGTCACTCAGATACTGACCTCATTACAGCCTTGGTGCAAATAAAAAGACCATGCTTGACAACAGGGCAACATCTGATAGATAATGGCATCAAGCATCGAAAGTAAAAACTGGAGTCAATAGGAATCAGGAGGAAATACTTCTGCTGCTTAGAATATTGCTGACCACAAAGGAAGATGGTGGTGAGAGATAAAAGGTACTGCAGATGCTGGAGAATCCGAGATAACAAGCGTGGGGCTGGATGAACACAGCAGGTCAAGCAGCATCATAGGAGCAGGAAAACTTGACGTTTCGGGCCTAGACCCTTTATCAGAAATCTGATGAAGGGTCTAGGCCCAAAACGTCAAGTTTTCCTGCTCCTATGATGCTGCTTGACCTGCTGTGTTCATCCAGCCCCACGCTTGTTATCAAGGAAGATGGTGGTAACTGTTCGAGGTCAATCATCTGAGTCCAAAGGGATTTCTGCAGGAGTTTCACAGGAATTGTATCCCAAGTTTAATCATCTCCAACTGCTTCAGCCATCTTCCCTCCATCCTTAGGTCAAAAGAGACAATGCTCACTGTTGACTGCATAATGTTTAGTGCCATTCACAACTCCTCAAATACTTAAATGCCCATCTTCAAATGTAGCCAGATCTTAACAACATCCAGTTGAGTGGCATTTACGCTATACAAATGCAGGCTATGACAATCTCAAACAAGAGAGAATCGAATCATTACCCCTTGACGTTCAGTGACATCACCATTGCTGAACACTGCAACAGCAACATCTTGAGGATTCTCAGAGACCAAAAAGCCAATCTGGACTAGCTACATAAATACTGTGCAATATTCATACTGCTGCAGGAGATCAGAGTCTAGGAATCCTGTGGCAAGTAACTCACTTCCTAATTCTCCAATATCTGGAAGCCACATGTCAGGTATATGATGAAATACTCTCAGAATCAAGAAGAACTTATCATACAAGTGCTCAGTTCCTGCTCCATTCCAATTGCTTTATATATGGTTTCAGAACAAAGAAAATAGAGCAGAAGTAGTCTATTCAGCCCTTCAGGCCTGCTCTACCATTCAATATGATCATGGTGATCACCCAACGGTTCCTTGTTCCTGCTTTCTCCTCATATCCTTTGATCACTTTAGCCCCAAAAACTTTCAACATTTGGGCCTCAACTGCTTTCTGCAACAGGAAATTCCACAGGATCACTACTCCCTTGGTGAAGAAATTACTCCTCATCTCAGTCCTAAATGACCTACCCTGTACGCTGAGACAGCAGCCTCTGGTTTTGGACTCCCTAATCATCAAGAACATCTACCCTGCATTTATCCAGTCTGGTCTTGTTAGAATTGTATTAGTTTCAATGAAATTCCCCAGTGAACTCCAGTGAATTTAATCTTAATGGTTCTAGGATCTCTTCCTATGTCAGTTCTGCCATCCCAGGAGCCAGTCTGGTAAATCTTTGGTTCACTCTCTCTACAACAAGAACATCCTTCCTCAGATAAAGAGACCAAAACTGCACACAGTACTCTGGGTGTGGTCTCCTCAAGGTCCTGTACAATGGCAGTAATACAAACCTGCTCTTGTACACAAGTCCTCTTGCTATGAAGGCCAACACACCATTTGCCTGCTTCACAACTGTTGCACTTGCATGCTTTTAGCGACTGGTGGACATCATGTCTTGCTGCACCTTCCCCATTATCAATCTATTGTCATTGAGATTTTAAGCTGCTTCTTGCTTTAGCTACCAAAAGAGAATAACTTCACATTAATCCTCATTATACTTTATCTGACATCCATTTGTGCACTCAAATCAACTTGTCAAAATAACACTGAAGGTTCTGTGCCCTCCCCACAGTTTACCCTCTTACCCAGCCTTGTGGTGTCTGCAAACTTGGAGATATTATGTTTAGTTTACTCATTTGAATCATTGGTACATATTGTGAATGACAGTTCTAGACAAATAGCAATCCTCAAGTTGTTGATGGATCACAATGGTAATATGTATAAAGCACTTTGGCAGGAGTGTGAACAAATTCTCTCCATTGGCTTGGATGGGATGCAGCTCCAGCAATATTGAGAAAGCAAACCCATTTGATTGGCATTCCAGCTGCCACCTTCAATATTCACTACGACACTGAAGTAACTTACTCAGGCTCCTGTAGCAGCCCTTCCATATATGTTATCTCTGTCAACTAGAAGAGCAAGAATAGCCGTTGTAGGTGATGATTTCCCATGCAAGTTCCTCCCTAAGCCACGCACCACCCCGACTTGGAACCACAGGTCAGGTACCAATTATCCAGATATCGGAAAATCAAGAAGACCTAAAAACCAGAAGGTCTTTTCAGAAGCAGACCCAAACAGACTTGTACACGAGCTGATGTCCAGCCCTTGTGGGGGGGTGGGGGAAGAGGAGGAGGAGGAGGAGGAGGGACTTGCTTTCAGCTTCGTTTGGGGCAAGCAAAGTTCCCCCCCCCCCCCACCCCTGGCTCCCACTCCAAATGGAGCCTGAATGGAGCTGTAGATGGGCTGAATTTGGCCCTTTGGGGTTAAAAAAAAACAAGTTTTGTTTTAAAGTCAGCTCAGGTCAAACAAATTTTTCCCTCCCAAAGGACCTGAAGGATTACAGCAGACCCAAAAGAGGAAAATATTCTCGATCTGACAGCCAATTGGTACTGACATTCTGTGATAAAGGATTCCCAAGCTATATATCACTGTTCCTTCACTGTCACTGGGTCAAAATCCTGGAACTCCCTTTCTAATATCACTGTGAGTGTTCCTACACACCAAGGACCCAGTGGCTCATGGCACTGCCTCACCAACAGCAATGGACACCGAAAGCTGGCCTGGTCAGTGCTACTTACTTCACACCAACAAATGAAAAACAAACTGAGTTAGTCCTACTTCTTTCAACTGCATGCTCCGCACTCACTGGTGGCTACTGGGGAGTTGCTTAGTCTGTAAGCGTGATCCAGAACTTCTAGCTGCTTGCTATGTTAATTTTGAGTGGGGCATAGAATATGATCACTCTTTCCTCAGCCTTCACTGAAAGTCATAAGATTACGAAAAAAGACCTGTTAAGCAGTTCTAGCATTGTCTTCTCTTTTTGTTCCAAACCAGGGCTGCTCAACAAGCTGGCAATATCTTTCAAAAGCGTGGTCATAGTGAGCTGGAATTTATCAGTAGACCTGCCCTTATACATTTAAGATTTCCAATTTTGTGAGAGAGACAAATGGCTGCAAAAGAACAAATAACAGCTCAGTGAAAGAGTCAGGCACTGGCAACAACTCTATCTTCTTAGCCAAACAAATTCAAGTTTAAAAAATAAACAGGAGGGCTGCAAAGGAACTATAAATTAGACTGGCTGAATTCAATGTCAAACTGAGAACAAAAATAAAAAATATCAGGTAGCGAGTACGAGCGTGAGAAAAAGGAAGAATGAAAATAAAAAAAGTTTAAATTTTATACTTCTACAATCTCCTCCAACAAGTAATACTCAAAGTAATAAATTTCAGTTTGGGAGAAATTGATTTCTGCCAATTTTTTTTTAAAAAGTTCAACTTGGCGATACGGGCTGCACTGGCTGCAACAGCAATCATCGCCCAACCTTACTTGCCCTTGAAGGTGGTCGGCTATCCATTTGAACCGCTACAGTTCATTTAGTGCGACAGTGAAAGAATGACAGTATATTTTCAAGACGGGGTAGTGAGTGGCTGGGAAAGGAATTTCAAGATGGTGTCATCTCAATACATCTGCTGCACTCAAGCTTCTAGGTAACTCATTTGAAAGGTGCTGTCTAAGGAACTTTACTAGATTTTTGTAGAGTATCTTGTAGATGGTATACTGCTACTGTTTAAACATAGTACAGTGAATACTTGTAGATAAGATGCCAAATTATTAAATGGTGCTTGGACATAAAATTATATGGCTTAACTTTCTATGGCAAGTTTAGTTCTAACTCTACCATGTAAATACAGCAATTTTAGACCACTCAATGTAATTCAATGGGCAGAAACCAAATTAACATTTTCACAAACTTCCTGCAGTTCCTATACATATATGCTATTAGCCTCCCCATTATTTTGACAAAGTCTTGGCCAATATGATTCAATATGAAATAGGTTTGAACAACAGACTCAGAAATTTTACATCAAAGACTCAAAAAAAAGTGCAGAGAATACAGAGTACAGTAAATTGGGTTCAAATATTAACGAGCAAGTCTACAAAAGTGGTAAATATTCACTAGGTGAGATAGCAAGAACTGCAGATGTTGGGAGTCAGAGATAACAAAGCGTGGAACTGGAGGAACACTGCAGGCCAGGCAGAGGAACAGGAAAGCTGACATTTCGGGTCAGGATTCTGAAGAATTTCCTGTTCCTCTGATGCTGCCTGGCTTGCTGTGTTCTTCCAGCTCCACGCTTTGTAATCTCAATATTCGATCGGTATTTGGCACAGTATAAAGCCTGTACATATACCCCCAAAGGTAAAGCCTTTGTTTGTGTCGTTAATCAAGAAATCATGCGGCAGTATGCCTCACATAAATGCGGCGGGAGTGGAAATCCAGCACAAGGGGAACAGGCATTAAAAGGCAACAAATATGGGAAAGCAACATGAACCAAAGGGAAGGGATACGAAAGCCAACAGAAAAAAAAACCCATAACAATGAAAAAAACAGTGGCAAAGGTTAACGTGGGTAAGATAATGTCAACTCATCCAGGCTTGCTTGATAACATCTTCTAAATTTAATGATCTATTACAGCTAGAAGGGCAAAGGCAACAGATACATGGGAGCAGCACCACCTGCAGGTCCCAAAGTGACATTCCATCACCATTCCTTCATGACCAAAAGGTCAAAATCATGGAACTCCCCACATAACATGCGTCTGTCCCTTTCCTCCAAGAATTGGTGGTTCAAGAAGGCAGCCCACTATCATATTCGCCAGGCCTAGCCAGCAACACCCACTTCCTATGAATGAATGTAAAGGTAATGGCAAGGTCCATAATTAAACGATAAGATGATGGTAGGCCTGTCAAATGCATGTACTGTAACCGTTTTTACAACGTAGAGAAAAATCAAACATGCCAGATAGCATTCACTCAGATTCACCTTAACATGTCTCTGTTTAGTTCAGAGAACAAATCACAGTGCTTCCTTGATAGTGGAAGGCTAAGAGGTCAGGAGGGGTAGAAGTACACAAAATCACAAGTTAGTGGACAGATAGAATCAGGATATATATATATAACAGAAGGAGGCCAATCAGCACATCTTGCTTTCAGTTAGACCTTTGGGAAAGCTACCCAATCAAATTCCTGAAGACCATCACCTCAACTCTCTCCCCATTTAATTAAATTCCCCATTTAACGTATTTATCCAATCACTTTAAAAACGATTGACTCTGCTTCCACTGCCAGGTATATCACAGATCACAATTCAGAAAAAATTTCTTACGTTACTTCTGGTTCTTTCACCACAGTTATCGGTTATATCACTGATGGAAGGCTGGGAAACAGAAATAATTCTTTGCTGGAAGTAATTCTTCTTCATTCCTCTATCAAATCTTTTTAAGATTTTCAATACTATATTTTCTTTGCTCCAAAAGGAGAAAAAGTTCACATATTCTCCACTTTCTCATCCCAGTAAATCTATTCTGTCCTCTTTAGAAGGTCTTGGACATCTTTCCTGAGGGATAGTCGAAAGAATTGGGCATAGTGCCTCCAACTGAGGCTTATCTAGGATTTGTTTGCTTTTGTACTCTGTCTATGTTAACTGAAGTCAAGGATTGCATAAATCCTTCTAATTTGGCCTGTCATCTTCAATGATTATCTACATACATGCACAGGTGTTAATTGGTCTCTAATGACAACAGTTCTGAGTATTGCAGTTAGAAGAAGGTTAGAATTGTGCTTAGCATATCCCTTTGATGTTTTTTCATTGCATGTAAAAATATTAGTCATTCCCATACCTAACCATTTACTACTCTGCACCAGCCACTGCGACTTTAACTTGCGTTTTACTAACAAAGCTATTAAGCAGAACTTTGTGTATATCCACTTTGAAAAAAAATTTGCAAACATATTACCCTCATCAACTTCACCCAACAAGTTACTCAAATATGATCTGATTTAACGAAATAAAAGAAAAATAATGCAGATGCCGGAAATCTTCAACAAGAACAAAGCGCTGGATAAACTCAACGTGTCTGCTGTCATCTGTGGAGAGACAAACAAAGCTAATGTTGAGTCCAATGGTTCTTCTTTAGAATGGTGAACTCTGAATAAAAAAAACTGTCATTAGACTCAAAACATTAACTCTGTTTACAGATGCTGCCAGACCTGCTGATTTTCTTCAGTACTTTGTTTTTGTTTCAGATTTCCAGCATCTGCAATGCTTCTTTTTATACTCTATTTTGATTGTACCCAATTTCATTACAACGTTCTTTAGTGAAATAAAAAATAGTTGCAATAGAGCACAGGATGTTGCTAATGTATTAATTTAGTACATTTGCCTCCACAAGTGTTTCACATTTTCAGTGCCTGTTATAAGAAGTTATCCAGTAGGAATACTGGCCTTTCTGTCAATGGAGATGAAGTATGATAAAAATTATGTGATGCTACACCATCTGCAATGGTGGGATTCAAACCCAGGCTCACCAAACAAAAGCCTGAAGTACTGGATTACTAGTCCAGTGGCATTAGAACTACACTACCAAATTCCAACAACATTTGGTTTCATGCATCAGAAAATATATTATCCTTGGACAGATACAGCACAATGAAATTGAGTATGATGCTGTCATTCCTTGACCTTAGAAAGTTGAGATCTCTAAAATGATGAGGAGGAGTGGACGCAAATCCAGACTCCCATAACGTTCTACAGACCCAGCATCGAATACCCCAGCAGCAGATAGTGGAATTTGAATCCAATAAAAAAAAATCAGGAATTAAGAGAGGCCAGCATTGGCTATGTCAATTATTGTAAAAACCCATTTGGTTCACTAATATTCTTTAGGGAAGGAAACTGCTGTCCTTACCTGGTCTGGCCTAAGTGTGACTCCAGCCCCATAGCAATGTTTTTGACTCTTAACAGACCTCTGAAATGGCTGATTTGGCTGATAAATCAGAAATTTAGTTACTATAGTGCAATAAACAAAGTGCAATGTTTAATTTTATCCTTAGCCAAAGAAACTGCATCCATAAATTCCCTCAACTTCAAAGTGCAAAGCAAATTAACCAGTTCCACCATGATGCATTTCATATTAAAATTGTGGATAAAAAAGTACATGCAACAGATCAAATAGATTTATCATATTTACTTCTGAAATACCCTACAAACGATATCCTAAGGCTCTCTATAATGCAATTTCTTTATACCATGGATTTAAAAACAGACAAAGTTAGAAGCAACAAGTTTTCTTTTTGCCAGAACATGCTTCTGTAGAGAGAATTTCAATTAAGTTTGTGAAGCTTTATGATTAGAATGTGATGTCATCTCCACAAAATTATTTTTGGAAAAAAAAAATCACGAACAGGACACAAGAAAACATACTGCCCAAAAGATTGCAGCAATATATTCATACATGCAATCACGCATCTTCAAAAAATTAATACAGCATGTCCTGTTAAAAACATCTATGCTTTCAAAGTTTTTAAAAATTATTTCTAATTTCAATGTATTCTGCATAAAAATGCATTGTGACACTGTCTTAGGCCCAATCCATACTACTCAGATGCTAAAGCCTACAAGTGAGTAAAATTTTATTACCAGTATCACTTCAGAACTGGTTTTCTAAGCTACTTTTCTGAAATGTATTTATCATACATTCCATTTTGAGTAAAGTCACCTCCTAATCAGCTTCAAACTTTCCCTAATGCTTTAAAATTTTCATTAATGTACATAGTTGAATAGCAAGTAAATACAATACTCTCACAAAGAAGTTCAATAATGTGGAACTGCTCAAAAGACAAACACCAAGACAGTCGTCATCGTTCTCCTTCTACTTCTTATTTAACTCCAGCATTGAGACATTTTTTCTTGTTACTCTGGACCGATTTGTTTCCATACATCTAACAGGAATAACTTGAAAATTACAAAAAGAAACAAGTAATAGCTTAAGCAAAACTTCAGGCTCTGTAATGAAGCATTTTCTTCTCTTCAGATTACATACATGGACTCATTTTCTCAACATGCACCCCTTCAGCTGCAGATGCACACCCCTATTTTTAGGAAGGCAATAATGAGAACTGGATCTGCAATTTTCCAATGCGTGTCATCACATGAAGCTCTACATGAAAAATCAAAGCAAAAACATTGGTCCTTTGTAGTTTTTCTCGTTTTCCCATTGCTGTTAGAGGCAAAGACCTTTGGGACAATGGTTCTTCACTTGAATCCTAATTATGATTTGCTGAAAAGCTGTTTCACAAGAAGAGAAATGACACTGTGCCCTATTACTAGCAGGACCCCAGGTAACAAACTGAATTCCAAGCCGAGCACAGCGTCTTACACAACATTTGCAACAAAACAAAAGGCCTCCTGCAGTTTGATTATCCAGTTAGAGGTTATGAAACAACTTTTACAACAAGTTAACATGAATTCAACAAGGTACCGTAAAAATACTCATAAGTTTTAGATAAACATGCACAAAACCTCAGTCATGTCCAGACCAAAAAAAATCTAGTGGCCTTCCTCACAACAGTGTATGATTAACAATAACATAACCTTGCAAGGTACAGGCTGGAAATTTGGCAGCAAATCTCAAGTAAAGTTATAGAAAATAAAAATCAGCTGCATTCCCACATCGGTCTTCAAACCTGCAAACAAAAAGAAGATATGTCGACTGTCCACTTCACCAGCAGAAATAATGGACGGCGGTATTTAAAACCTTCTCTCGCCGAATGTTTGCTTTGACTACTGCGTGAATAGTTAAATGGGTAAATAAGTCCCTTAAAAACTTCAATTCCCAGCATACCATGTTAGAGATCGCTGCCAAGAAAAAAAACAATGACGACGTTAGCAGAAACCCTGGCACTTTACATGCTAAGTTCACGACTCAGGACTTCAATGACTGGAAAAATATAACAAAGCACAGCTAGTTATGAAAAGGCGAGATTAGTACTTCCGCCAGAAGAGATCAAAGGGAGAGAGTCGTTAACGCTGGCAGACTTTGGGAGAGTTCAGAGTGAAGGAGTTGGTCAGTGTGGGCAGACAGAGCGTGATCACTGGGCTCAGTTGCTCATATATCTGTAGCATCGTGCAGCAAATAAAGACAAAAGGAGCCAGTTTGTCTGCTCCTCACACTCTCCAAAAACCGGGCCTGCACAATCCCGTTTCCCCGTCACCCGGGGCCCACCCTCACAGGCGTCGGGCCTCCTGGAGAGACTGCGAGCCGAGAGGACGTCCGGGTGCCGAGTTGTGGTGGGGATTGGTGGAGTGGGGGATAAGAACACGGCCCTTTCAAACCGGGGAAAATCAGAAACTCCAGGCCACCCGGCAAGGTACAAGCGAGGTGACAGCACCACCGCGCTCCTCACACATATCTTTACAAATGAGAGCCCCGCAACACACACCGCTTGGTGGAAGCTGGACGGGGACGATGAAGCCGCAAGGCTAGGGCCCCCTTCTCGGTCGGTCTCTCCGTCTCGCCAACGCTCTTCCTCGAGTCCGACAGTAAAACAGCTGAGGATGTAAACAGTGTGTCACGTGACTGTAGGCCTCGGCCCCGCCCCCAAAGGGGCCGCTGCGCGGAGGCGCACTGGTCGCTGTCACTGTACGCTGCTAACCTCTGCAGAAAGAGACAGTGCTTAACTGTTAATCACAGTACGGTCACTGCACGTAGATAACACTGATCATTGCACTTCCACTGCATAGACACAGTACTCCCTGCTGATCACTGCACTGCTGCTGCACAGGGGTAGAACAGAGTTCTCACTGTTGATCACAGAACGCCCACTGGACAGAAACTCACTGGCTGCCAATCACTACACGCAGGCGCACTGCACATTGCTGATAAACGCAGTGCCACTGCACAGAGACACAATGCATGCTATGTAACACAAAAGCAGGGGGTTGTAAATTTCTGCCCTTATCTATTTTTACTAGCTCGGGAGGATACAAAGAACAGAGAAAATTACCACACAGGAGCAGGCTCTTCGGCCCTCCAAGCTTGTACCCACATGCTGCCCTTCTGGGACCGTATCTCCCTTTTCCCATCCTATTCGTGTATTTGACAAAATGCCCTTTAAAAGTCACTATTGTAACTGCTTCCACTACCTCCCCTGGTTGTGAGTTCCAGGCACCCACCACCCTTGTGTAAAAAACTTGCCTCCAACATCACTTTTAAACCTTGCCCCTCACACCTTAAACCTATGGCCCCTAGTAACTGACTGTTCCACCCTGGGAAAAAGCTTCTGACTGTCCAGTCTGTCTATGCCCTTCATGACCTTGTAGACCTCAACAGGTCGCCCCTCAACCTCTGTCATTCGAATGAGAACAACCCAAGTTTCTCTTCTCATAGCTAATGCCCTCCATACCAGGCAACATCCTGGTAAGTCTTTTCTGTACCCTCTCCAAAGTCACCATCCATCTGGTAATGTGGCAACCAGAATTGAACAGAATATTCCAACTGCAGCCTAACTAAGGTTCTATAAAGCTGCAACATTACCTGCCAATTTTTAAACTCAACGCCCTGGCCGATGAAGGCAAGCATGCCATATGCCTTGTTGACAACCTTCTCCACCTGGATTGCCATTTTCAGTGACCTGTGTACCTGTACACCCAGATCCCTCTGTCTACCAGTATTCTTAAGGGTTCTGCCATTTACTGTATATTTTCCATCTGGATTAGACCTTCCAAAATGTATCACCTCACATTTTTCCAGATTAGACCTTACAAAATGCATCACCTCATTTTTTTTTTTACAATGAATGAGAAACTTTTGCATTGTAAGCACAGAGACATGGTGCTTACTGCCGACTGCTGCACAGAAACATTGTACTCATTGCCAATTGCAGCACTGCCACTGCACAAAGACACACCGCCGACTGGTCATCCGTGCCACTGACCAGAGACAGGCTGCTCACTGCCGATCACAGCACTACCACTGCACAATGACACATTGCCCACTTGTCATCAGTGCCGCTGCACAGAGACACACTGCTCACTGTTGATCATAGCCCTGCTGCTGCACAGAAACGCATTGCTAACTGCTGATCACAGAGTAGTGAAGAAAGCATTTGGTACACTTGTATTTATTGATCAGCGCATTGTGTATGGGAGTTGGGAGGTCATGTTATGGGTGTACAGGACATTGTTTAGGCCACTAATGGAATACTGCATTCAATTCTGGTCTCCCTGCTATAGGAAAGATGCTGTTAATCTTGAAAGGGTGCAGAAAAGATTTACAAAGTTGTTGCTGGGTTTAGATGGTTTGAGCTATAGGGAGAACTGTGGAGGCTGAGAGGTGACCTTATAGAGGTTTATAAAATCATGAGGGACATGGATAGGGTGAATAGCCAAGGTCTTTTTCCCAGGGTAGGAGAGTCCAAAACTAGAGGGAATAGGTTTAAGGTGAGAGGGGAAAGATAAAAGGGCTGAAAGATGCAACATTTTCATGCAGAGGGTGGTGCATGTATGGAATGAGCTGCTAGAGGACGTGGTGGAGGCTGGTGCAATTACAACATTTAAAAGGCATCTGGATGGCTTCATAAACAGGAAAGGTTTAGATGGATATGAGCCAAATGCTGGCAAATGGGACTAGATCAATTTAGGATATCTGGTTGGCATGGACGTTGAACCGAAGGGCCTGTTTCCCTGCCCTGCAACTCTATGATTCTAAACAATGCTATAATGTTAGAAAATCTGCAAACATTTTAAGCACAGTAAGTTTTCACAAACTAAATGTGATTGTGACCAGAACATTTGTTTTGTGTTGTTAACTGGATGGATAAATATTGGTCAGGACTTCAGTGAATTCCACCCTCCTTTAAAACTTTCCAAGTGATCATTTGTGTCCACCTGTGAAGGATGAAAGTTCATCATAGAATCATAGAGAGTTTAATATCGCATCCAAAGGTTTACACCTTTGACAATGCCCCACGCCCTCAGGACTGTACTGGAGAGTTAATTTTCCAATACATTAAAATTAGTAAATGATCAAGTAAGTGCAGTTACATCCAATCTTCAATAACATAAACCTGAAGTGCACAAAAGCATAGTTTGTAACAATGGATTCTTTAGAAATTATTGAAGCATATTTGAGTGCTGAAAGTGTAAGTTATATCTTCTGGTGTAATTTTCGAGTAATGCTCAGAGATTTTTGCTTTTTAATCTCCATCGCTTAATTTCATATTTGTTCAAAATTATGAAGTTCACAACAATTGTTCATTTTAACAAGTTTAATTTCTCCTGGAAAAGTTACAAATGTTTTACATTTCAAAATAGAAGTCATGTGATGATTTGCATAAAATAACATCACTAGGCTGGCATCAACCAGCAAAATAATTGCTTGAGGAATGTTATATGAGTATATTATGCACAGGGATATAAATATCGACTCAAATGTACCCCTAACCAAACAGCCACTATTCCAGCATAAATAGGAGTTGTATGATGGAAACCCCCATCATAGCATACTCTAAACGAATTGCCCTGCAAATTGAAAATTTTGCTGGGAAATCCTCTACACCTGGAACCTGCTGAAAGCGTCCATTTAAGTTAGAGTACTTCGAGAGTTGCAAATAAATTAAGTAAATAGTTAATAAAGAAAAGTTACACCATCAAATTCATAGCTTAACTTATCAGCAACTATTTAATCGACTCCAACTACAATTCTCTAAACCCTTTACACACCTCAGACTTTGACCTGACATCTCTGGGGCCTTAAGCCCTGCCCGATTGTGATCTCTATCCAATCCATTCACCCACTCTCATCCCACTCCCTCCTTTCCCACCCAACCTCCCTTTCTCTATAAGAACTGCAAAAGAATTGCCAGAATGGAAGTACTTCAGCATTTCTGAAAGAACGCCAATTGAAATCTCCTGTCAGAAATGCAGAGTTGCATTCTTTCATAAAAAGAAAGGGGTAAAATGGCAATCTGCATGAGAGATTACCTCTCTTCAAAAGGCTCAGTCCATATTTGCCTTATTTTATAGAATTTTTTTAGTCAGAAAGTTTTTTTTCCCCTTTCATAATTACATAATTACAACCTTTAAAAGTATGTAAAGTGCACTTTGTGCCATTTGTGTGAGGCAATTCAAGTAATTTAGAATTGAGTCATCATCTTCTGCTGTATTTTAACAGTTGTGCTTAGATTTTTCATCACTTCTTCCAACTGGGATTTCCTTTCCATAAACTGGCCTCCAGCACGTCTAGGTTCAAGGAGCCTGGTGGATTGAGCGAAGTGTCTCTTCAGCTTACCTGCTCTACAAAATTTTGATCAAAGAAGTTGCAAAAACAGTTATGGCTGGTCCTTTCATTGGATGCAGGTCTTTAAATGCTGCAACAGCTTGTTGTTATTTGCTGCTTAAAGTGACTAAGCTCCCTATCTCATTGTTCCTGGTGCCTGAATCTCACACTAATATTTTCACGAAATTAATGTGGAAATTATAGTTGTATCAAGATGTGAAATCAATTGCAATTCATTCTAAAAATCTAGCTTACTCTGCCCAAAACACTGAACATCCATGCAAAGCATTTGGTATATATTTGAAACCTGCTTACCTTAAGGATGTTGCCTCATTTTAAATTGGCAGTGAAATAAAATTCAAGTGTAAACCGGGTAATTATTTCTTCAGTCATTGAACACTGTTATCCCTCATGTCCCAACTTTCCTTAACACTGTCCAAGAACTGGCTGAACTCCACAAGGACAGCAATTGTATATTCAACACTACATGTGCATAACTGTCTCCTAATTGATCTCCCTCCAATATAATAATCACAAACTCTATGCTGTCTTCTAGTTACTTATGACTTGTAATCCAAGAATGATGTTTCCTTTCCCTCCTACAAAGTTTACCCATTAGAACAATAAAGAATCCCAGTGTCAGAAAAAAGACATTCAGCCAGCAGCAGAGAGACCCACAGATCAATGTATTTACATTCTAAATAGCCTCAAATTTGCTGCTGACCTTACAACTGAGGAAGCCATCTGTTGCTATTGCACATATGTTGAGAACAGCCTGTGCTATGCTGTTAATAGGGTAACTTTGGGGCATCAAGGAAAGTTAAGTACCGTACTGATCTTTAGCAACAAATGTTAATGAGGCACACTAGGTGCTAAATGCTGATTGTGCTCATAAAATGTCAATTTGTGGCATGTAGAATGGAAATCAGGAATTAATCCACAGAATGGGCAAATGTATTTTCAAATGTATTTTTCTGAGCTAAGTATTGTCTAGTTACTGAAAACTAAGGTTGGGAAATGAAATGCTCTTTGATTTTCCTTTGGTATTAGTTTCAAGGCAACACCAGATGCAGAGAGAATTTCCTTCCGTACTGTATGAACAATTGGGCAGATTTCCTCTATTTGCTATTAGAAGCGAAACTAAAAATGCTTTCCTTATAAATGAATGAAATATTTTCAACTAGTGAACTGAGATAATGACTAATATCAATACTCACTGCTCCACTGCAGTTTCATGACAGCATGTTGGGAACTGAAATGCAGATCCCTAAGAATCCCATAAACTTTCCCAACAGTGCCTTGCCCCATAGTGTTCAGATTTCAGCTTGACATTTCTATTCTCTGTTTCAACCACCTTTCTGATCTTCTACAAAAATTGCTAGTTGAGTGCTAATTAAAGTGTTATTTTTTGCACAAGTTTTTCTGGCAAATCGACTAAATCTAGCCAAGCTATTACTGAAGAGAATTCATTTCATTCTTGCTTGTATGAAACTCAGTTTTTAAAGTTACAGAATAATGTTACTGTTGTTAAGATAAAATTTCTCCATGTTCTCCATGTTTTTTATGAAATAGTATTTAAGTTCTAGGTGAGATCACGTGTCTATAAATAGAAAGGAGAAGTTAAACCCTTAAAGTAACAGATCATTTTGATGTAAGCAGTGAGGTCCACCTTGAGCAATAGCACAAAGTTCGGAAAGGAAACCAATAGCCTGTTCTGCATTGAGACCTACTTTTCTTTCAGTTAAGTTATTGATATGTCATTGACTATTTTGTACTTCTGCCCAAGGCAAGTTTTTTACATTAGTTCACTTTAGCAACGGAATTGTACAGATTTTCAACTACAGTTTATCCATTTCTCAGCTGAGAGGTATGTTCCCATATGAGAAGGTTTAACGCCAAAGTCCTCCTGATTCAGCCCTTCGATCTGGTTCTATACAGATTGAAGATTCTCATTGCAATTTTCATGCACAGGAAAGGGGCAGAAAGGTGTGAGTGTCCTGAGTACCTGCTGCTGTTGGGCCAGGCACTAACTAGGCTAACTAGTGATCCTTAAGGAGACCAGAGCAGGCATATTAAGGAAGGGTAACACAGTGTGGAGCTGGAGAAACACAGCAGGCCAGGCAGCATCAGAGGAGCAGGAAAGCTGACGGTTCGGGTCGGGACCTTTCTTCAGAACTGCTCCTCTGATGCTGCCTGGCCTGCTCGGTTTCTCCAGCTCCACACTGTACTATCTCTGAGTCCAGCATCAGCAGTTCTTACTATCTCTTAGGGAAGGCTACTCCTTTTTATAAAGTCATGCAACTTATAAATATTTTCTGGCCTACTCTAGCCATTATTCACATTTTTTGGGGTTGGCATCTTTTAACTGATCTGAGCAATTGGCTAGTTCCATGTCAAAACATGCAGGTTTCAGGAAAACAATTGTTTGGCATGCATAGTTGCTCACAGAAAGTCAAATGGAAATGTGTAAGCCATCTTGCCTGTAGTTTAGGTAGGAATTGTAGATATCCTGTCCATTTCCTGTATGTTTTGGTTTCAGTTTAAAATCTGCTACCTACCCCCCCCCCCCGGCCCCCCCCCCCCAATCCAACTACACCCCCTCCCCACTCCCCTGTCTTGGAAGTTAAAATACATCTTCTATTATAAAACTGTGATCATGTGAAAGCCATACATCTGCATCAAAAAAACCTGATTTCAGAAATAAAAGTTGAATGATTTACAGCCTATTTGCCTTCATATAGTTCCTGGTGTACTTTCTGTGAGCCTGGTTATGGATGCACTCCCAGACTCAATGACAGTAAGGTCTGTTGTCATGGCCACAGAAACATAGAAGATAGGAGCAGGAATAAACCATTTGACCCTCATCAAGCTTAATACCCTAATTGCTTAATTGCACTCCCCCCATATCCCTTGATCCCTTTATCCACAAGAAGTGTATCTACCTCCTTTTCGAAAATGCTTGTTTTGGACGTAACCACGTTCTATGGCAGTCAATTCTACAGGCTCACCATTCTCTGGGGACAGAAATTTCTCCTTTTCTCAGTCCTAAAAGGTTTATCTCTTTTTCTTAAACTATGACCCCAGGTTCTGACTCCAGCATCATCAGAAACATCCTTCCTACATCTAAAGTGTCTAGCCGTTTTAAAATTTTATAGGTTTCTGTGAAATCCCCTGCCTCCCAATTCTTCTAAAATCCAGCCTAACCAACACAATCTCTCCTTATATGTCAGTACTGCCATTCAAAAGAATCAATTTGGTAAACCTTTGCTGCAATCCCTCTATAGCAAGAAGATCATTCCTCTAATAAGGAGACCAAACTGTGCACATTATTCCAGGTGTGGCCTCACCAATAACCTGTATAATTGCAGCAAGCCATCCTTGTTCCTCCACTCAAATCCTTTCACTATGAAAGCCAACATACAGTTTGCCTTATTTACTGCCTTCTGTACCTGCGCACTTGATTTCAGAGACTGGTGTACAAGAATACCCATGCCTTGTTGAACATTTCGCTATCAATTTACAGTCATTAAAATAATAATCTGCTTCTCTATATCTGCTACTAAAGTGGATAGCGTCACCTTTATCCACATTACACTGCATCTGCCATACATTTGACTACTCACTCAGCCTGTCCAAATCACGCTGCAATATTTTTAGATCCTCATCACAGCTCAGTCTACCATCCAACTTTCTGTCATTTGCAAATTTTGACCTATTACATTTAGTTCCATCATCTAATTCATAAACATTTATTGTGGCTAGCTGGAATCCTAGTACCGATTCCCATGGTCCCAGACTAGCCTGACAAAAAAATGACCCATTTATTCCCAATCTTTGTTTCCTATCTGCTAATCAATTTTCTATTCATCTCAATACACTACCCCAAATGCTTTAGTTTTACATGTTACTGTCTTACGTAGGATTTTGCCAGAAGTCCAAATAAACCATATCCATTGGCTCCCCTCACTTACTCTCCTAGTTACATCATCGAAGAATTTCAGTAAATTTGTCAAGTATAATTTTCCTTTTGTAAATCCATGCTAACTGTGCCTGATTCTACCACTGTTTTCCAAATGCTTTGCTGTAAAATTCTTGGTAATGGATTTTAGGATCTTCCCCACGACTGAAGTCAAACTCACTGGTCTATCATTCCCTGTTTTTCTCCTCTACCTCCCTTATTAAATAGTGGGGTTACATTAGCTATCCTCCAATCTGTAAGAACTGTTCCAGAATCTAAAGAATCTTGAAAGTTGGCCATTATTTCTACAGCCACTCTGGGATGTAGATTATCAGGCCCTGTCAATTTATCAGCCTTCAATCCCAACAATTTCTCCAACACCATTTCTCAAATTTGCTTCAATTCCTCCCTTTCACTAATTCCTGTGCTCCCTATAATTTCAGTTACGTTATTCATGTCATCCTTTGTGAGGACTGAAGTGAATTTAATTTGTCAGCCATTATTTGTTGCCCAATATTACTTCCTCTGTTTCTGAATCTAAGGGAACTACATCAGTTTTCACCATTCTTTTTCTCTTTACATACCTATAGTAATTTCTACAATCAGTCCTCATGTTCCTTGCAAGCTCACTTCAATCTCATATTCTATTTTCTCCATCTTAATCAATCACTTGGTCCTCCTTTGATGACGTCTAAACTCTCCCCTATCATCAGGTCAGTTGTTTTCTCTTGCCAATTTGTATGCCTCTTTTAATCTAATACTATCTTTAACTCCCATTGTAAGCCATAGTTTGGCTACTGTTCCCTTTATACAGACAGGAATAAACCATTTTTGTAGTTTATACTTCACCAATTTTCTCTTTGAATGTTTGCCATTGTCTATCCACTGTCATTCCTTTCAGTAACATTTTCCAATTCATTACAGCCATCTCACACCTCATCTATTGTAGTTACCCCTATCCTGCTTTTAGGACGTCATCCCTCTTTTTCCACATATGACATTGGTACCAATGTGAACCACAACCACTGGCTGTTCACACTCCCCCTCCAGGATGTCATGTAGATGCTCTGAGACACCCTTGATTCTAGCACCAGGGAGACAACATACCATTCTGGAGTCGTGTTTGTCGCCACAGACCCAACCATGGTTCCATAAATTTGACTGACATTGTATAATTCTAAAGGAGGTCCATTGATTCAGGACAAATCAAAGGATGATTTACCTATGTCAGGTTTAGCCAAACTAGCGGTGTTTATGAGCATCAAGAACAAGATTTTCATATGACATAGTTTCGCAATTTGTTATCAAGAATTCAAAAGGAATGTACCCAAAACCCCTATGGTTCGCCCATATTCATTCAATGCCCTGTTGAGCTTTTGTTGGCTAGAGTTTGGCCTTCCCCACCTCTTTGAGTAGAAGTTCAGTCTTAGGACGTTAATGACCATTATTCTCAGCTGCACCATTGAGAATAATTTTGCTGAATCTAACATTAATTTGGGTAAATTTGAGTTAGGTTGAGTTTTTCAGAGGTTTTCTCACCTTGAGACCTAGTGAGATTTCTCATCATATCTTATCAAACTTGCCTCATTAGTTACTTACTCTATGATATTCCTCATGCCCAATTCCATCCCATCTTATTATGCGCCATTCTCAGAACAATTTGTTATTCAGCGGATATCTTCACAAAGATTGACATCCCTTGTGTTTGTGCCCTCCTTGAAAGGCTATTGCACCCAGCCAATGTTGCTCCTCTCTGGTAATGTAACGGCACAGCAGTTGTAAAGCCACATTGCTCATGATGCAAAGGCTAATACTCCCTTGCACATATATGATTTTCCTACTCTAGTCACTCTTCAAACACAATGTCATGCAGTTTATCTGTCTTTAGATACATCCCATTTAAGCATAGTCTCTAGGTCACTGCTATGTTGTTCCCAGTATAGACTCACATCTTGTCATTATCTCACATGTGAACATCAGCACAAGTAACTAATTAGATAATTCCAAAAATGAACTTTTATTTAAACCAGCAAAAGCAATTACAAGTGAATAAGGATGCAGGTCACCCCAGAATGCAGACAAAATGCTAGCATCATGACCGATGACTGTTTGACAAGCCATGTGGTCTGCTGCACCCAACTGTTATTTACTGGAACCAGTGTCAATCAGGTTCTGTCCAGCTTTTCACAACTGAAACATATGAGCCCTGGCATGTACAAATAAAGCTTGCTCCTCCCTAATGTCCTTGTCCTCCTCCTCAGAAGACTACTCCCACACTGTCAATTGCTTATCACCATCACACCACCTCATTTCCTGCTCCAATTTTGCTGAGCACAGAACACCAGGATGATGTGGGATACTTTGTCTGGATTATACTGGGTGGCACAACCTCCTCAACCTTACAGGCTAATTCAAGCAGTGGAACCACAATTTCCGAAACCCCATTGTCTGTTTCACAACAGTGCCGGATGAAGTATGGGCAGCATGATGTCTGTGCTCTGTAACGGTTATGGGCTTGCATGATTATGGCATGAGCCATAGTCACATTGGGTATTCGTTGTCCCTCAGTAACCGGCCTTGTAAAGCACCTGGACCACCAAACGCACCAGTATATGGCAGAGATCCTGTAAATATGATAGATGCCAGGGTAAATTAGTTATGACCTCACTTAAGGTCTTAATTAAGACCCAATGTATATAGGTAAAAGGAATTTGTAGATACATTGCACATTTTCCAAATTGAGATATCAAAAGAGACAGCCAAACTCTACTGCATCCCCATAGCAAGACATTGCCTAATCAGAATCTACCTGCCTAACCTGAGAATTGGGATTGACAGTTAACTGTTCTTGCTGCATCTCTGTGCTTGTTATGGCCAAACCAATCAGCACACTCTCATTCTGTATAAAATGGTATCTGTTTTCTTTTAAGTCCATTTCTTGCGTCCTAGTTCTGAAAAGCACAAGGCAAAAACAGTTCAACTTCTAGGCTCCTTTTGGCAATGCCTAACCTCTTCCTGTGGATGAATTCTGCTGTATTGTGATACAACCCTCTCAGTATCACATCTACATAGTTGATGGTAGCCTACACCTGGGGAAACCAGCTAAGTTACCAAACACTACTGCCCAGGCTGTAGCACTAACCACATCATCGGAAAACAAACTGAACTGGTGTGACCTTGCACAGATGGCATTTATTAATTTCCTAAATAAAGACTAAAAGAACTTCGGATGCTGTAAATAACTTGCTGGAAAAGTTGCTGGAAAAGCTCAGCAGATCTGGCAGCATCTGTGAAGAGAAATCAGAGTTAAAATTTCAGGTCCAGTGACCCTCCCAAAGAACTGATAGTACCTAAGAAAATGTCAGTTAATATGCAGAAGATGGTGGGTGCAGGGGGTAAGGAGTAAACAATAGGTGGATGTAGAGCCCAAAGAGAGAGATAAACAGTTGGAAAGGCAAAGGAGTTGATAGTGATCTGGCTAGGAGGGTGAATAACTGTTAATGGAGACTATTAGTGGATAACAATAGGCAGTGTTTAATGGCAGGCTAAGTGATAACAAGTGTGTCGGGTAGGTTCTAGGACATGCGAGAGTTCAGGCCCCAAAATTATTGAACACACTATTGAGTCCAGAGGGCTGTAGGGTCTCCAAGCAGAAAATGAGGCATTGTTCTTCCAGCTTGCTCTGAACTTCACTGGAACACTGCAACAAGCCTGAGACAGAGAGGTTGGCCAGGGAACAGGGTGGTATGTTAAAGTGGCAGGCAACTGGAAGCTCTGGGTCTTTATTTTATGGGCAGAATGTAGATGTTCTGCAAAGCAGTTACCTAGTCTATACTTCATTTCTCCAATGTAGAGAAGACTACATTTGAGCAGTGAATGCACTGGACTAGATTGTGGGAAATGCAAGTAAAGTGCTGCTTCATGTAGAAGGTGTGTTTGGGCCCTTGGATACCGGGGAGGGAGGAGGTAAATGAAAGGTGTTACACCTTTGATGGTTGCAGGAGAAGGTGCCGTGGGGCTGTGGGGCTGATGTTGCATGTGAAGGAAAAGTGGACCAGGGTGTCCCAGAGGGAACAGTCTCTGTGGAAGGTGGACAAAGGAGGGGGAGAGGAATATGTGTCCGATGGTGGCATCTTGCTGGAGGTGGCAAATGATCTGGATATAGATGCTGGTGGTCCATTCCCTTCCTTGACATTTCTGTTTCCATTTTTGGAGTTAGACTGGCCACTAATCCACTCCATTACAAACCCATCAACTCTCTCAGCTACCTGGACAATACATCCTCTCACTCTGCTTCCTGTAAAGACTCCATTCTTTTCTCTCAGTTCCGCGTCTCTGTCGCATATGTTCCAATGAGGCCAACTTTGACAAGAGAGCCTCTGAAATATCTACATTCTTCCTCAACTGAGGATTCCCCAGCACCGTTGTCGACAGGCCCTCAGCCAGATCCAAACCATCTCCCGCATTTCCGACTTCACCCCCTCTCTTGTCTCCTACAACAGCAATAGGGCTCCTTTTGTCCTTACGTAACATTCCACCAGCATCCGCATCCAGAAGATCATCAGATGCCATTTCTGCCACCTCTAGCGAGATGTCACCACCAGACACATGTTACCCTCCCCTCCCCTGTCCGCCTTTTGCATGGACCGTTTCCTCTGGGACTTCCGAGTCTACTCTTATTTCACTTGAAACACCACTCTCACACCCCCATGGCACCTTCCTCTACGCCACGCTAGGTAATATTATCAGTGTGGCCTTCGATGACATCGGACAGACAGGACGGAAACTAGCCATCAGAATACATGAACATCAGCTAGCAGCAAAATAACATGACAAACTTTCCCAAATATAAGTTCACTCAGACAATGAAGGCCATCAGTTTAATTGGGACAACATAACCACTGTAGCCCAAGCCAAACATAGACACGCATGGGAATTCCTAGAAGCATGGTTCTCAACCCATAATGCAATCAACAAACATATAGAATTGGGCCCTATATACAAATCCATACAGATCAAAACCGGAAATGACACAACCTACCATAATGGACTGGACAGTATAAATTCCAAGTGGAGTAGAACAAAGCCGCTTCATCTGAGGCCTCATTGATGACTTTACCTAGCATGGTGATGAAATGTCTGAACAAAAACAAGCCAGCTTGGCGATCAAGTCAACAACCTCATCTATTGTTGGCCCTACAGGAGTGATCATTGCCCACTACTCAGATTGTGGTTGAACAGCTCCCTGACTGTGAGCAACTCAAACAGGCAACTGACAGTAGCCAAGCCCCTGGACTATGTAGAGACTGTGCTTGTGACTGATGATACTGGGACCCCTGACACACAGTAGCCCCCTCTTGACTGGACTGAGGACTAGCCCCATCCACTTTCAGGCATGGCCATTTGGTGGGATAAATGTATTGTGTATTTGCAGTGCAGGCAGCTGGCACTTGCTGCAGGTGTTAGAATGATATCTTGGTATGCCATTCATAATGAAACCCCTTGGTCAGATCCCTAATGACAAGCAATGGCTTTGTGTATGCACAAAAGAGCACTCGATAGAGCAATACTGACAACTTTTCATTCTGACTGAAGCACCAATGCACTAACAAGCATTACACTGGATAGAAAGGCAAGGCATGCATGCTGCAAGCAAACAGTAGGAACTAAGTACATGAGTGCTAAGAGAACAAGCATACAGTCCTGAGATGCAGCCTGGTTCAATCAGTGAGCTGGGTGTCTGTTCCTACATGCTAAGTGCCCTTGCAGTGGCCTTTCAATGTGAATTGCTGGCACAACCTGCATTGAAATTCTATGTTTCCTGAACAGCCTGCAAGTGGAACAATGAGGTGCCATGATGGTCATAAGGAGATGGCAAATGTTGGATGCCAAGGTCCATTCACATGGGTGCATACAGCTGGTGGCCAGTGATTATACCCGAAGATGTTGCTTGGCCTGCTGTGTTCATCCAGCTCCACACCTTGTTATCTCGGATTCTCCAGCATCTGCAGTTCCTATTATCTCTGATACCCTAAGACGCTGTTTAGTACTGAGCAAAATGGAAGATGGTTGCAGCCAGCAGCAAACTACAAACATAGATACATAGGAAATGGGAGCAGGAGTAGGTCATTCAGTCTTTTGAGCTTTTCAGCTATTCAATATGATCTTGGCTGATCATCCAGCTTTGTACCTGTTCCTGCTTTCTCCACATACCCTTCGAATCCTCTAGCTTTGAGAATTAAATCTAACTTCTTCTTGAAAACATTTAATTTTATGGTCTCAACTGCTTTCTGTAGCAGAGAATTCCACAGGCTCACCACTTTCTGCATGAAGAAATTTCTCCTTGTCAAACCCTAAAGCCAGGTACCTGTTCTGGCTTGCATGTTGAGAATTCTCAGCATCTATTTTGTTCAGTGCATTTGGTCTTACAGGAAGCTGAATATGACTGATGCAAGTCATGGTGGCAGCATTAAGGCATTTCTCAAGCTGCAATTGACAACTTGCAGTTGCGAGAAAATTGTTGAGGACAAGGAGGTACTTAAGTGACCATCAACTAGGACAAAGGCTGCCCCAGTCCTTGTCTTCTGCTCATAAAATCAGATGAGTGATGTGATTTACACCTTTAGTTTGATGCCTGCTAACCTGTCAGTGGGGAATAGTAGAATTCTGGTTATATTCAATACGTTAAAGCAAGAAAACTGCACAGTTCAGTGGATGGGAATGTCACTTGATCCAATGCTTTAAAATGGTCATAGACTTGATGAAATATTTTGTGTGACCATATTAAAGGGTATCTTCTGCATGATGATGTGTCAGCTTCACTCTGAGAATAATTTTGTTTATTGGACCAGAAACCTCTTGAACTCACAGTGCAAAAATTTTCAGATGGCCCATTTTCCCATTCTGCCACCTGATGACTTGAGAGAGACAATTCAGGGAGTAGTTGGTTAAGGGTTAACTTTTCCCTTTGAAGAAGAGAAACTAATAGAGGCCGGACTGAAACTAAGTCCAGGGTATCAGCAGTGCCTGGGTGGCAGACCTCAATGAGCGGAACAAAGGTTTTGAGTGAACTGGTTTGAAAGACTGAGGCAGAACTTTAAAATGAGTTTGACTCATTGAGGAGCTTCCTCTTGAAAGGCACAGAACAATTGATGAAAAGTACCACCCCACGTGCCAGATTTGTCACAGTATCCATTTGGTTTGTACCTTCACTTTCTGTGAGAAAATAATGATGCTGAAATACTGAAGTTACAATAAATTGGCCACTTAAGAGCCTCAACAGGACCAAGGGTTAATGAACACCCTTATCTTACTATTCTGAACTATTATATTACTATTCTGAACTTACTATTCCTAACATTACTGAACGCAATGTTAGGCCCTATATAAACCAAAAGGGATATTACATTATTTAATAAGAATTTGGTAGGTGACCACCAAGCCCAATTATTAAGGAAATCAGTTTATTGGAAGCGAAGGGTAAAAGGAAAGGTACCCACTACCAGAATTGGCCTAGGACTCTAATTTAATACACTATTCAGGAAATACTACCAATATACCATTTCATAAAGATTGAAACCATACTTGCAAAGTGAACATTTTCAAAATACATTTCGTAATACTTTCATGCTCAATTCTTCATGCCATTGACAGCAGTGTCATTTTAAGGCAGTCTCCTCCAATATTTTATCCAATAGACTAAATGGTTGGAAATTATTGAGAAAACTATTAGGGACAGGATTTATTCACATTTGGAAGAATATGGAGTTATTAGCGATAGCCAGCATAGCTTTGTGTGGGGATAATCATGTCTCATAAACTTGATTGAGTTTTTGAGTAAGTGACAATGATGATTGATGAGGGTAGGGTGGTTTTGAGTAAGTGACAATGATGATTGATGAGGGTAGGGTGGTATATGTCATCTATAAGACTTTAGCAAGGCCTTTGACAATGTTCCTCATAGCAAGCTAATACAGAAGGTGAAGTCACATGCGATCCATGGTGAGCAGGTAAGATGGATACAGAACTGGCTTAGCCAAAGAAGACAGAGAGTAGCAATACAAGGGTATTAGAACTCTGTGACCAGTGTTGTTCCACAAGGATCAGTACAGGGACCCCTGCTGTTAGTAATATATTTAAACTATTTGAAGGAGAATATGGGTGATTAGTAAGTTTATGGACAGCGCTGCTGATAGTGAGGAGAATTGCCAAAGGATACAGCAGGATGTAGATGGGCTGGAGACTTGGGCGGAGAAATAGCAGATGGCATTTAATCTGGACAAATGCATGGTGACGCATTTTTGGAGATCTAATGCAGGAGGGAAGTAAACAGTAAATGGCAAAACCTTAAGAAACATTAACATACAGAGAGATCACAGCTCCAGGAAATGGCAACGCAAGTGGATAAGGTGGTCAAGAGGCATATGGCATGCTTGCCTTCATCATTTGGGGCATAGATTATAAAAATCAGGGTAGTCATGTTGCAGCTGTATAGAATTTATTAGGTTACATTTGGAAAATTGTGTACAGTTCTGATCGCCACACTGCTAGAAGGATGTGGAGTCTTCGGAGAAGGTACAGAAAAGATTTACCAGGATGTTGCCTAGTTTGGAGTATATTAGCTATGAGGCGGGATTGGATAAATGTGATTTGTTTTCACTTGAATGTCAGAGGCTGAGGGCTGACTTGGTAGAAGTTTACAAAATTATGTCAGGCATTAATAATTAGAGTCTCTTTTTCTCATGTAGAAACATCAATTACCAGGGGACATAAGTTTAAGATAAATGGGGGAAAGTTTAAAGGGGATGTAAGAAACAAGATTTTTTCCACCAAAGGTTGTAAGTGCCTGGAATGCATTGCCTGAAGAGGTGGTAGAAGCAGATACAATATCAAAGTTTAAGAGGCATCTTGACAGATACATGAATAGGCAAGGAATAAAGTGATATGGACCATGTAGAGGCAAAGGGATTTTAACTTAGAAAGGCATCCAGTGTTAGCACAGGTTTGGTGGGCCGAAGGGTCTGTTCCTGTTCCGGACTATTCTTTGCTCCCTTTATGAGCACAGTGTTAAATTCAAATGCTGTTCATTTATTTAATTATTTTAAATATGAACAACAACTGTTTGAACCAAGAGGAGGTAGTAACTTAGCGTTTCTGCTTTGTTTCAAGCATGTGATGTTGATTCTAATACTTCTTCTAAGTAAATTCCTCATCTAAAGAGTGGCTGTTTGCTGGTTGTCTGCAAGATTTCATGGCAAGCTGTTGAGAATTTAGTGTACTACATTGCAAGGAGCCTTCATCAGAATCAGTGCTGAGCTAACTGATCCTGCTGCTTTCTGCCATTTCCTTCTATGATCGCTGAATAAGATATCTTTAGGATGGGAACATCATCCCAATGAAGGACGGCCTCACTCTTTTATCTCAGGCTTCCAATGCCTACCCAGAAAACCAGTCTTTCTTCACCCTGTCACATTCTTCAGTGCCTTTCTTCGGTACTAGCTGCTCTGACTACCTTTACATCATTTCAGCTGTTTGAAAACTATCCAACTGTAGTTCACAGTTGAACTTATGGACTAATGTTTCTGGTTTATTGGTTAATCTGCTCTGCAACAGTTAAAGCCATTTTAACTGCCTACTGAGAAACAGAAAATCATGTGGAAAACAAACTGTAAATTCTCAGTTTTAAATCTAAAACCAGCACAGTAAGCACAGTTTAGTAAATACAGTTGTCAAAAATACATTCTGAACTTCTCTATGCCAATCCGTGCAGAGCTAAAGCATGTGCTGTGTGAGTAATATGTTTTCTTTTAAATAAAATGTTAAACTAAGGCTATACCCTTGTGTTTAAATGTACGTTTTCAAAAACAACATTAATCAGTCTAATAGCACCATTTAAACAAATCAACTGATTGTATGTCTCATTTGGCTGCAATGTTACCTACAAAACAACAGTTTCAAAAGTAAGTTAGTTGGACTATCTTAAGAACATGAACAATGATGTGCAATTGTAAACTTTTCTTTATGTATATTTTCTCGAATTGTCCAGTTTATTTTGAAATAAATTAATTTACTCACACAGAAATTCAACTTAATCAATCGTCTTTTCATTTTTCCTACAAGAAGGCATATTTCATATTCTGTTTAATTTGGAATGACATCAGTTACTTTAGTTATGAGTGCACTGGCCTATAACTCAGAGCCATGTTGTGAACTAGCTCATTGATTGTCAGCTAGATAAATTTTCTGTATTGTACCTTGTCATGCCAGGCAGCTACTGAACATTTTCATGCAAAGTGCATAATCTCTTTCTACTGTTACCTGAGTTTACTTAAATAAAGCTTAACAAGCTTTATTCATGGCACAGTTTGAATTAAAATAGCATGTCGTCAGGTGGTGGAACAACATATTGACACCAATTATATCATGCTGACTCAAACGGCCTCTGGCTTGCCTGATACTGCTAGTTCTGCTGCATTGGGCCATACAGATCACATCCAGTCTTGCAGGGAGCATAATGCTGCCATTGTGCTGAGATCAATGTTATAAGCATAATTTAGCACTGAAAACACACATCAGTGAATTTCTAAAGCTGCTGTAAATGCATTGAATATTCTCAGCTAAGTAACTTCAACTAGAATTACATCAATATTGTGCATTATATCCACAATATTTTCCAGGGTAAACCTGGAAGCAGGCACAAATTACCGCTGAGAAGTTACATTGAAAATGATCGTCAACACGATTGTTTTTCAATGAATGTAAAGACTATGTCATCTGCATTTTTAATTATGGATTGAAATGAGAAAAGAGCTCCTTTAAAAACAAAAGATATCTGGAGATACATGTTTGAAAGCAAATAACCTGACATTCACTGCAAGCATCTTTTAATACAGCTGCTTATGAAACATTAATTGAAGTATAGTTTGTAGATGAGATCGAGCTGAAGGGTTGTGTACAGCTGGATCCCAAGTTGGCAACAAGAACCTGCTAATTCCATGGCCTAATGACAAGTTATCAATGACAAAGGCCTTCTGCATACCAATAACCATGTGGCCAGTTCTAAGGTAATTGAACAGCTCGTGGCTATGAACAAGATACAGCAAAGTCTTTGGATGACCATCAGTGTAGGACCTCTTTCTCTGTTCTCAATATGCCACATTAAGCCTAAAAAAATTCTAAGTTTACCTTTGTATCAGAGATAAAAGGTACTGCAGATGCTGGAGAATCCGAGATAACAAGGTGTGGGGCTGGATGAACACAGCAGGCCAAGCAGCATCATAGGAGCAGGAAAGCTTGACGTTTCGGGCCTACACCCTTCATCAGAAAGGGTCT
>JAHRHZ010000075.1:23211980-23250047 GCA_024137785.1 Ginglymostoma cirratum
GGCCCGAAACGTCAAGCTTTCCTGCTCCTATGATGCTGCTTGGCCTGCTGTGTTCATCCAGCCCCTGACCTTGTTATCTAAGTTTACCTTTCCTCAGCAGTTTCTATAGGTTGTGACTGTTAACTAATGAGTTAGAAATCTTTTATAAGTTAACCAGCTACCCGATACCTTTTGTAAAACAGAGAAAGTATGTGGAGAAGGATGGATGAGAAGCACCGTTCTGCCCAGAACAAGAATCATCTCAGCAACTCTAGTGAACAGGAACCACTGAGCTGCTTTCCCAATTTTTCCCTCGTCCATAACTCATGTTTTCTTTTTCAAGTCTGTATGTGTGCAAGGCAGGGTTTATAAGAGGTTAGAGTTTTAAATAGTAGTGTTATATGCCAACAGTTTACCTATAGTTAGAGCCTAACTACTTGTTACAAATAGTCATTCTTGTTAACCTGGTCCATTCTTTTTAATCAACATGGATCTGAAAATCAAGTCTATAAGGTATCTTTGTGTACTATTTAAAATCTTTGACTTTTGAGATGCTTGTGAGAGAAGTGAGGCTTGATTTCCAGTGCACTAACACCAGTGAGTCATGCTGTACGTTATTCATTGATGGAAGATAGACTTCAGATCCAAAAATACTTGATGCATTTGGTGAAAAATACATGCCAGACATGTTGTATCATAGAAAAGAAACACACAATTTTGCAGTAGACATAAGACTATTTGACTGATATTTGTGCTGGGTCTTTGAACAAGCTAAATAAAACCGAAAGAACTGTGAATGCTGTAAATCAGGAACAAAAACAGAAGTTGCTGGAAAAGCTCAGCAGGTCTGGCAATATCTATGAATTAAAAATCAGAGTTAACATTTCAGGTCTGGTGACCTTTCCTCGGAGCTGATGGTATCTGGGAAAACTGCCGATGTTGAAATCAGAGATAACACAGTGCGGAGCTGGAGGAACACAACAGGCCAGGCAGCATCAGAGGACCAAGAAAGCTGATGCTTCGGGTCAGGACCCTTCTTCAAAAATAGAAGAGGGGGAAGGGAGCTCTGAAATAAATAGAGAGAAGGGGGTGGGGCTGGGGAAGGTAGGTGGGATGGTCATAGGTGAGAGCAGGTAAGCAGTGGCGGGGATTGGTCAGTGAGGTGGGAGGTGTGGATAGGTGGGAGAGAAGACGGACAGATCAAGGAGGCGGGGATGAGACGGAGCGTTGGTCATAGGATGAGGCTAGGGTTGGGGAGATTTTGAAACTAGTAAAGTCCACATTGAGAGCATTGGGTTGTAGGCTCCCAAGGCAGAATATGAGGTGCTGCTCTGACAGTTTCTAGGTGGTGTCGTTGTGACACTGGAGGAGGCCCAGGATGGACATGTGGTCCAGAGAGCAGGAACGGTTTGCGACTGGAAGGTGCTGGCGTTTGTTGCAAACAGAGCACAGGTGCTCTACAAAGCGGTCTCGGAGCCTCCACTTGGTCTCACCGATGTAGAGGAGGCCACATTGGGAGCAGCGAATGCAGTAGACCACATTATTAGACTACACGTAGCTCAGGGCCTTTTTTGCGAGCAGAACGTAGATGTTCTGTGAAGCAGTCACCCAGTCTATGCTTCGTTTCCCTAATGTAGAGGAGACCACATCGTGAGCAGCGAATGCAGTAGACTAGATTCTGGGAAGTGCGGGTGAAGTGTTGCTTCACTTTGAAGGTACGTTTGGGCTGTTGGATAGTGGGGAGGGAGGAGGTAAATGGGCAGGTATTGCTCCTTTGCTGGTTTCAGGGGAATGTGCCGTGGGGCAGTTGGGGATGTGTTGGGAGCGAAGGAGGAGTGGACCAGGGTGTCCTGGGGGAATGATCCCTGTGGTAGATGGACAAGGGAGGGGAGAGGAATATACCAATCAGCAATTTGTAAAAACATCAATTGAAGGGGAAAACCAATATTTATACTGCAAATAGAGTCTAGTTCCCAACCAATCAGCACTGTCCTTTCATGAAACAGGAAGTCAGGGCTAGGGCCCCAATTATTTACTATATTTATCAATGACTCGGAGGAAGGGAAAATGTGAGGTCAAGCTTTCAGTAGGAAGAATCAAAAGGCATACTATTGTTTGGAAAAATTAGATGGAAAGGGACTTTTAAAAAGTGCAAAACAGAGGGATCAGGGTGTTCTCCTGCATGAAAAACAAAAAAATTATCACACAGGTGTGCCAGATAATTATTTCTAGGGTATTGAAATTTAAAAATAGAAAAGTCTTGTAAAAGCTGAAGAGGGTGTTGTTGAGGCGACACCTTTAGCAGTGTGCACAGTTCTGGTCCCCATTGGATACACTGGCATTGGAAGCAGTTCAAAAGTGATTCACTAAGCTGAATCCTTGGATAAGAGATTGATTTATCAGGAATGGCTAAACAGGTTGCAACTTTCCCTTCATTAATGTTTGGAAAACTAAGATGTAATCTTATTGAAACATTCAAGATTCTAAGGGGGTTTGGCTGGACGGATGTTGAGAATGTGTTTCCACTAGTGGGGGAACATAGAACATAAGGACATTATTTTAAAATTCTCTCATGGGACATGAGTGTCACTGGCTGGCCTGCATTTATTATCCATCCCTAGTCGCTGTTGAGAAAGTGGTGTACAGTCCATAGTCACAAAATAAGTGAACACTTATTTAAAATAGAGATTTGAGGAATTTCTTCCCTTAGTGGGTAGTGAATGTTTGGAATTTGTTACTTCAGAGAGTTGTGGACCCTAGATCATTGAAAGTATTTAAAGAGGAGCTAGGTAGATTTTGAATATTGAGAAGTTGAGGGCTATGATGACCTGACATGAAAAGGAGTTGGGACCTGGGGTAGACCATTCAGAATCTTATAGAATGTCAGGATAGGCTTGAGCAGTTGAATGTCCTACTCCTGCTTTTATTTCTTATGTTCTTTAACAACAGGTTTTCACTTTATGCACTCCTGGGTGTTATAAGCTCATGCATTTCCCAGCAGTAGATTTTGACTAGTCCTAGTATCATTACAGACTTGTTTGTTTGACCCAGAGGAAATGTGATGGTCACTCTTTCTTTGGTTAAAAAGTCTAGGTCTGAGTGAGATTTGTTTAAGTTCAGCCTCACTCTCTGGAAGACATGCTGCGCCCCAGTAAATCCCATTGGTTTTTCCTACAAACTCTAGCAGTTGACTTAGATGTTTGCAAGTTAAAACACTGAGGCTTCTTGGCCTCATTTTCCATCTCAGCACATTTTCTTTTCAAGCGTTTCCATCTCTCTCATGAATGCTCAGTGTTCTATCACTCTCTAGCGCAATCCTTTCCGGTTAGTTGAGTGGGACTAGGGAAGGATTTTTTTCTTGTACTCATTTTTGTGGATTAGCTCATAATCATAGAAACATAGAAAATAGGAGCAGGAGCAGGCCATTTGGCCTTACAAGCCTATTCCACCCTTCATTATGATCATGGCTGGTCATCCAACTCAATAGGCTGTCCTGCTTTTCCCTCATTTCCTTTGATCCATTTACACCAAAGTGCTATATCCAACTCCTTGAAATTAGGCTCTGATTTGGCATTGATTGTTGAAGCAAATTCCACAGGCTGACCACTTTCTGGGTGAAGAAATTTCTGATCATTTGTCATTGTGGCTTCTTGCCTGTACCTAGTCACTCTGTTCCTCTAGGTATATCCTTATTGTGATGGGTATGGAGTTTTTAACCTCCTCATGGAGAATTATTTCATAGCGGATTTCATTAGAGGCTTCCATCTTAACTGTGCACAACCACTTGTTAAAAGCCTTTCAAATTTCTGGTGCATCTGGTTAGACCATTTCCTGACAATGTGGAATTTCTGACAGCCTGCATCTGATACTACAGCTCTTTTTGCTGTCACATAGTTGATGGCACCCTCCTCAAGCAGGAGAATATTAACCTCATGAGCTTTCCCTCAAGTTCACTCTGCAGCAACAACGGCCAGTATTGGACTGTTCATTTTCACTGTCATGCTAACTGTTCAAAAAATTGAAGAAGGCTTCCACCTCTGCTTTATCAAATTTAGAGATTAAATGAACAAATTGCTTCAGGCCTTGACTCTGAGCTACAGTTTTAATTGAAAGACAGAGTAGGATTCCTGCTCCTCAGTTTGAACTCTTTTAGTTTAAACTCTGTTTATCTCAATTTTTTGAAATTCTCTTTTCTCTCTGTACCACTCCTTATCTCTTTCTTTCATTCTTTCTCCCTCATTACTTTCCCTCCATCTTTTTCTTCCCCTTCTCTTTCTTGAAATTCTAGTTCTGCCAACTTTAATCTCTCCACTGCTACTCTGTTGTTTTAACATCCTCATTTTCTACCTACTCACTTTCTGATCATGGGCCATCCCCTTTAAAATTTTGGGTTTTCTATGTTTATGGGTGCCTCACCAAATATATTAACTGTTCAAGGGACAGAACTTTTAACCAAAAAGTTCATCCAGAGCAATGTCCCCTAATTCTTATAGAAGAGCATTGGCTCCAAAAAATAAACATTCCCATACTTTTGAGGTTCATAGTCAAGAAAACCTTTTTGTATTGTTAGTAATTATTTTCAAAGGAGCAATTTACTTGCCTGACTCTGATTCATTCATTTCATCTGTGTGCACAATTGCACAAAAAAGCCCCAATTTGTAATGAATGGACCTAAAGAAGGGTCCCCAAAGCATTACAATTCTGGATGGATTACCCCAAATGTTTACAGCCCTGAATGAGGATTGAACTGGCTCCCTTTCCTTACTTAACTGTTTCTTCAATTGGTTACAACAAGCTTATTTTAAGAAGGATCCATTCTCTTGTGGATGCTTTTTAACAAGCCCAAATGTATTTACATTTTAAAAAGATCCAACATAACCAGGCTTTCTTGAATTAAAGAAAGACTAAAATGCGAGGAAAAAAATAATAAGACATGATATACATGCACGATAATATAAAACAAAGAACTATGGATGCTAGAAATCTGAAACAAAAACAGAAATTGCAGGAGAAATTCAACAGCTCTGGCAGCATCTGTGGAGAGAAAATAGATTTAACATTTTGATCCAGTGTTCCTTCTTCAGAACATACACACAGATTAGAAATAAGACGAGTGTCCAAGCAAAATGTAAGATTAACAATATGTACACATATCATTCCTTGACTTGTCCGTGACCAATAGAGTTGAAACTTTGCAGCTGTTAATATAAGTGATGCTGGTCACACTGAATTTGACAAGTGAATAATTGTTTGGAGATTCTTGGTTCTGCAATTATTTAAAAGAAGATTGCCTAGTTTCCTTTATTAGTGTCTTTGGTGACTTGTTTTCAGAAACCAGAAAGAGAGGTTTCTTTTTACTTGCACACATAAGAGTATCTAATGAAAGTTCTCAGATGTGTTTCTTCATAGCACACTTTAGCATAGTCAAACTTAAACCACAACCAAGCTCACCAATACACAGCCCAGACAGGTTGATTTCCTGTGGACAAGCAAAGATCAACCATGCAGTATATATGTACCCATATGAGATTCAGAAGAGCTAATATTCCAAGAATTTTACAGCTGGGTTGATGTATTTTTGCAGATCTTACAATTTATTTAAAACTTACTGTAAGAAAATCATTGTGGTCTGGTAACATGTTTTCTACTTGCAACAAACTTCAGTGCAACAGACAAAATCAATTTTGTCACATTTGGCCAGGTTCAGCTCTCCCACCTTTCATATTTGTGGATTGTAATATTTCACCTAACAGTAGCATTGCCCATAAACAAAGTGTTTAGATGATCACACAGTGCTTTATAACTAATTTGTTTCTATTTTGAGTCACTGTTGTAACAAAGGAAACACTGCAATCAATTTACCCACAGCAAGATAACATAAATAAGAACAAGATTATGACCAGACAGTCTGTTTTTAGGTCTTGAATGATTGATGGATAAATATCGCCCAGAAGATCAGAGAGATCTTTCATACTGTCCTTTATATAACGGTATGGTATTATTTATACCCACCTAAGAGGTTAAAGAGGATCATGTTTTAATATCTCATGGAAAAGATGGCACATCTGACAGTGCAGCAGTCCTTCAGATCTGACAGAAGGACCAACCTAAAATTTAACCTCCAATCTATGGAATGGAATTTACAGTCACAAATATTTAACAACATAAAGGTAACAGGTATTGTTATCTAATTTCTCCTCCAATAAAATAATTTGCATTTATATAAAGTTTTTAACATGGAAAAGTATCCATGGCAATTCACTAAACTGTGCAATGAAAAGAAATGCGTTTATTGAATCAAAGTAGATGTTAGGAGGGGTGACAGAAGGTAATGCTGCCAATTGTAGCCAGCGGAGGACAGAAGGAACGCCCAGAATTGAGTACATGAGAAACTGAGAGGTTCAATCATGTAGAAAAGTAAACGCAAGCATGAGAATTGTGGAACAGCAGGATTTTGGATGAATTTGATGCAAACTAGATACGGAGGAAAGCAGTTAAGTTGGGCAACATTTGAAATGTTCATGTCTGGAGGTCACAAAGGCTTGGTTAAGAGTTTTTTGCAGCAGATAAGCTGAAATAGAGGAAATGTGGGAGGAAGTAAATGATTCTTGTGATGGAGAGCAGTGATTAAGGTTATCTCTGGGTTGAATAGAATAACAAGATAATTTCTTTTAGGGTACAACTAATTACATTGATGCTCAAGACACATAAAAAAAATCCACATTTTATTGTGCAAGGTGTGACATAGCCTAAATGGATTGTAATAATTGACATTAAAGGTATGGATAAGGCATAAAAGAAAAGTGATTTTTACTGAATGGTCAATTCTTAACACTGTAAATTCTCAGACAAAGAATTAAAAAAGACTCTGAAAGATTTTTGAAATAAAGGGAGTATTAGGACATGGAATGGTCTAATACAAACTGTAATAAAAGCAGAATTTCTAAAAGCATTTTGATAGGAAATAGACAAATACTTTAAAAAGAATAAAGAAGATTTGGGAAGGCTCAGGAGAATGAAAGCCAAAGCTCATCTTAACAGCTGCTAAATTAAAACTAAACTTAAACATTTCAAAAGCTCTGTTTCACTCCTGGATTTGCACAAATTGATCTCTTCTGGGCCAGTTCCCCTTCAAATTTCAGGGACCAAGTCCTTTTTAAATTAGGTTGGACATTTGTGTTATTCAGAATAGTGAGGTGTTGCATGAAATATGACACGTTGAGATTTGCAGAGACACCTTTCTACTTTGTGGGGGAGGGAGAGCTTCAGTTGATCTGACCTAAGTACCAAATAAATATTTTGGTTGCTGGCGTTCTTCCATTGACGTTCCATTTCCTTTATAGAAATCACTTTTCCTGAGATTTAAGATCTCACTGTCAAAAATTTTGTTATGTGGCAAGTACTCATCCTTAATGAAAGTATATTTTACTTAGACAGTACAAACAGAAGCAGCAGCATTTCTAGGATAGCGTCAATCTCGCCTACAGCTATGATGCAGGGTAAAAGGGTGGGGGGTTAGGTGAGATGTCTGCACCCCCTCTTTAATAAATTAGGAAATGGGCAGATTACTGATCACTAAGCTTTAGGTCATGCAACTGCTGTCTATGTGTCATGTTCCTTAATACGGCTTAAATGGTCTTTGCCTGAGTTGGATGAACGACTTGGATTGGTGCAGATACACTTTTGGCTATATTTATTAAGCATTTCAGGAAAGCCTAATCAATTTTGATCTGCCTGAAAATGTCCTTTTTTTTGCAAATCTTCTCACATCTTTCAGAATAAATTTTATCATATCAGATTTTTGTGAATAAAAAATTTGCAGATTTGTCAGAAATCAATTCTTCTAAAGGGCTTCTTCAGACGTTAGTTCACAATAGCAACTGGAATTGCTCATCAGCAATTACTACTACTAGAGATTTTATTAATTTTTAAAATTCTCTTTAAAAAGGACCACAAAGGTGCTAAAATCATGTGTATTTTTAAAATTTCATTAATTTATGTGTACATTGACTGATTTGTATGCAATATAGCTGTTACTAGTAACACCAAACCAGAACTGATGGGATGTCTCAATTTTTAAATGTTGATTTATACTTATCAGAAATGCAGCTGTTTCTCACAATTAATGCTTGCATGAAAAAAGGAGAGAATGATGCACAATCTGCTGTAGTATAATTAGATGTTGCCAAATGCATTATGAATAAGGGAAATGCTGGGATTCAAAGAGACCTAGTAATTATAACATACTGTTCATGTTTTAAAATAGTTTTAAGTTTTAATTTTAATTTTAAAATATGATAATATTAAACATTATTTCAGAATGGTTTATTTAATGCTAGAATATTTTGTTTGGCAACAGGTACAGAAACTGTCAAACTCTTTTGAGGCTGTTAAAATTCATTTTAAAGTTATAAGTCTAAAGAGCATGAGAATTAGCAGTAGAGATAGGACACTTAGCCCCTTGAGTACGCTCCACCTTTCAATAAGATCATGGCTAAGCAATTGTAGCTTTAAAACCACTTAAACCACTTTTCTGCATATCATCCATTACCCTCGACAACCAGTTCACAGGCCAACAGTTTTGCTTGAACAGGTTGTAAGATGGATACCTGCAGTGAATGCCTCGTGGTAGAGGTCGCATGACTATGAACATTGATGCAGTATCACAGCTTTGAATTTCAATCCCAAACATCCCTCTTTTCATACAAAAAAATCAAAAAGAAATGCACATGCTACAGTTTACTTCATTTACATTAAATACATGAATGTTCTTGTGCACTAGCAGCATTACACATTAATGTTTAAATTTATTCTGTTTAAATTGTGCAGGTCACTTAATGGTATGTGTGCTCATTGTCATTTGCAGGTCATCAGGGCGACAATTCTTCTCCAGGAAGCTCTGTTCTCATCTTATGTGTTGTTGTGGCAGTATCTATTGTTGCTCATTGCTGGGATGCTGTGGACCTCTTGGACTGAAGGTTGATATCTGATCAATGCAGGTGATAATTTCACCTCTTTCTTATTGGCCACTTGCAGTGAAGAAACAACTTCGCCAATGCTGCACATGCAGCTGTGTTTGTGTAAATGTATTTGGTCATTCACATCCACTGTGTATAATTGAGGTAACACTTGATTTATGCAGGTCTCAAGTTGCCATTTGGCCTGACTCTTGTTGAAATCCTGGAAGCTTTGAACCCTGTCTGCTGTGAGGATTTTATGCTTTTACAAGTTGTGGCAAAATCCGTCTAATGGTTGGCATAAAGCAATGACATCTATATAAACAAAGAAACAGGAAGCAGGAGTTTCAGAGCTCCATTTAGATCCTTTTGATGATATAAACTCTTAGCTTTTTGTGTTGTTTAACTGCTATCCATTCCATAGGAGCTGTCATTTTCTTGATTACTGCCTTCTTTCCTAGCTCTTCTATCTTATATTTTCACATTGGTTTTGAGGGCAGCTGAAAATATTCTCAGCATTAGTCTTTAATTGGTCTTACACTCAGTGTTGACAGTCTAAACAAGATACTGCATTAATATAACAAGCATGGGGCTGGATGAACACAGCAGGTCAAGCAGCATCATAGGAGCAGGAAAACTTGACGTTTCGGGCCTAGACCCTTCATCAGAAATGGGGGAGGGGAAGAGGGTTCTGAAATAAATAGGGAGAGAGAGAGTGTTGGTGGGGGGGTAGGGAGGAGATAGGTCAGTCCAGGGAGGACGGACAACACCCCCATCTCCTATCTACTAACTTCATCCCGCCCCCTTGACCTGTCCATCCTCGCTGGACTGACCTATCTCCTCCCTACCCCCCCACCTACACTCACCTTTACTGGTTCCATCCCCGCCTCTTCGACTTGTCGGCCTCCTCTCCACCTATCCTCTCCTCTATCCATCCCCTATCCGCCTCCCCCTCTCTCCCTATTTATTTCAGAACCCTCTTCCCCTCCCCCATTTCTGATGAAGGGTCTAGGCCCGAAACGTCAAGTTTTCCTGCTCCTATGATGCTGCTTGACCTGCTGTGTTCATCCAGCCCCATGCTTGTTATCTCGGATTCTCCAGCATCTGCAGTACCTTTTATCTCTTAACACTGCATTAATATAGCTCCTTAACACTGTAAGCTCCTTAAACTCCTTAAGTTCCAAATTACTTAATGCTGGCAAAATTGACAGTGAACAGTGACAGCAGGAGGCATTAAAATAAGTTGGTCAAAGTGGCACTTCTTAAGGATCATTTTAAAAGAGGAGTGAGAAGTGGAGAAGCAGAGAGATTTTGGTAAGCAATCCAGAGATGATAGGAACTGCTGAGGCTTGAGAATCTGAGACAACAAGGTGTCGAGCTGGGTGAACACAGCAGGCCAAGCAGCATCAGAGGAGCAGGAAAGCTGACGTTTCGGGTCTAGACCCTTCTTCAGAAACGGGGGAGGGGAAGGGGATTCTGAAATAAATGGGGAGAAAGGGGGAGGTGGATAGAAGATGGATAAAGGAGAAAATAGGTGGAGAGGAGACAGACAGGTCAAGGAGGCGGGGTTGGAGCCAGTAAAAGTGAGTGTATGTGGGGTGTTAGGGAGGGGATAGGTCGGTCCAGGGAGGATGGACAGGTCAAAGGGGCGGGATGAGGCTAATAGGTAGGAGATGGGGGTAGGGCTTGAGGTGGGAGGAGTGGATAGGTGGGAGGACAGGTTAGGGAGGTGGGTACGAGCTGGTCTGGTTTTGGGATGCGGTCGGGGGAGGGGAGATTTTGAAGCTTGTGAAGTCCACATTGATACTGTTGGGCTGCAGGGTTCCCATGCGAACATCCCAGATGTCCTCGTTTTTCAAGGACCACAACTTCCCCTCCACAGTGGTCGAAAACACCCTTGACCATGTCTCTCGCATTTCCTGCAACTCGTCCCTCACACCCCCTCCCTGCAATAATAACCAAAACAGAATCTCCCTCGTCCTCGCATACCACCCCACCAACATCCAGATCCAAAGCATCATCTTCCGACACTTCCGCCATCTGCAATCCGTCCCCACTACTAAAGACATTGTTCCCTCCCCACCCTTATCTGCTTTCCGGAGGGACCACTCTCTCCGTGACTCCCTTGTCTGCTCCACACTCCCCACCAGCACCACCACACCCGGCACTTTTCCCTGCAACCGCAGGAAGTGCTACACCTGCCCCTACACCTCCCCCCTCACCTCCATACCAGGCCCTAAAGAAGACCTTTCACATCAAACAGATGTTCACCTGCACATCTGCTAATGTAGTATACTGTATCCGCTGTTCCCGTTGTGGCCTCCTCTACATCGGAGAAACCAAGCGGAGGCTTGGGGACTGCTTTGTGGAACACCTACACTGGGTGCGCACCAACCAACTGCACCTCCCAGTCGCGAACCATTTTAACTCCCCCTTCCACTCCTTGGATGACATGTCCATCCTGGGCCTCCTGCAGTGCCACAACAATGCCACCCAAAGGTTGCAGGAACAGCATCTCATATTTCGCTTGGGAACCCTGCAGCCCAATAATCTCAATGTGGACTTCACAAGCTTCAAAGTTTCCCCTCCCCCGACCGCATCCCAAAACCAGCTCATACCCACCTCCCTAACCTGTCCTCCCACCTATCCACTCCTCCCACCTCAAGCCCTACCCCCATCTCCTACCTATTAGCCTCATCCCGCCCCCTTGACCTGTCCATCCTCCCTGGACCGACCTATCCCCTACCTAACACCCCACATACACTCACTTTTACTGGCTCCAACCCCGCCTCCTTGACCTGTCTGTCTCCTCTCCACCTGTCTTCTCCTTTATCCATCTTCTATCCACCTCCCCCTTTCTCCCAATTTATTTCAGAATCCCCTTCCCCTCCCCCATTTCTGAAGAAGGGTCTAGACCCGAAACGTCAGCTTTCCTGCTCCTCTGATGCTGCTTGGCCTGCTGTGTTCATCCAGCTCTACACCTTGTTGTCTCATGCAATCCAGAGTTTAAGACCAGGCATCTTAAATTATGGTCAATAATGGTGAAATGTAGGAAATTGGTATTCTGTATGAAGTTAAAGGTAAGGGAATACAGGCTACTGGAAGTGCAGAACTGCAGAGTGGCCCGGCTGATCTGACTGGTGGGAATGATCTTGTCCTAACTGTGTGATCTAATGTGGTATTTGAGAAAAGCTGTATTCTTGGGAAAAAGAGCATCAAGCTTAACTATATCAACCATGGCATTAGTGAATCAATAGCTGCCAAGTACTTTTCTTTGAAGTACAATTGTGCTTTTTATCTTACAAAACAAACAAATGATTTATATAATTAAGACAATTTTAAACTGTTGAATGTCCAACCTGCTTTGATAAAATAAAAGAACAGATGGTGAAAGTCGTCTCACAAATGTTAACTAAATGTTGTAACATAGTGTCTAAGATTAGTGCAAATTGGTCTCCAAATTCTGGATAGTTGTCAAAGTAATTGCAAAGACAAAAGGTGATGAATATCCTCAAGTGGGAAAACATTGTTCACAGGAAGACACAGGAAGTTAAATTTATCACAAGGCTGTTATTGGTGAGAAAGCATTTTTTTTCCCATCCAAGTAGATCTGTATTGAGAGATAGTAGGAACTGCAGATGCTGGAGAATCTGAGATAACAAGGTGTAGAGCTGGATGAACACAGCAGTCCAAGCAGCATCAGAGGAGCAGGAAGGCTGACGTTTCAGGCCTAGATCCTTCTTCAGAAATAGGTTAAAGGAGAGTGTGTTGTCTAGTTCCTCCTTAAAACAAATTAGACAACTCCAACCAGCATGTTATGAATGAGTTTTCCCACATGTCCCACAATACTGAAGCAGTCAAATCACTATGAGCATAAACCAGTACCAACGCAAAATAATCCCAACCTTATTAGGAAACAAGCTACAATAGCCACAAAACAATATTATCTCTAATCCTATTCAGCTCTTTAAGCTTACAATACTTCCCGAGACTTGTGATCTTGTAGACTTGTGCAGCCACTCCCTCTCTCACTGTGGGACTGCAAAGTTGATTTCCCTCTTCCTCTCTCTGTCCGGACGGTCAGTAGATCCATACCTTTTGCCATGCCAGTCTCCTCAGAAAGTTCAAGGGATTCCAAGAGATTGGTATGTAAGCAAACCAAGTTTTTAAACATTTTTGGAAGGTTTTCTGGAACTTTCTATGGTTCTGGCTCATCAGGGAGACTCACTGATTAGTTTGACACGTTGTCAATCATTGGATGGCATGTTTGTTTCTTTGTGGAGCAGGACCTGGTTCCTTTCTGCCTGGGCCCTCCTTTATTTGGTAGATAAACTGTTGGAGATATGTCTGTCCAGGATAAGTATTGCCTTTTAAATTATGCTAATATCGCGGCTACTGTGTGTACGCTGTGTCTGGTATTAGGTTTTGTGACTTCAGAGTTTTACTTGGCCAATGTACCCAACATCTCTTGTTGTTTGTCCAAATTAACAATGAATCAGCCAGGAGGTGGCTACATTTCCTCCCTTTTAAATGAAAAGCTAATGCAAATGAAATTCAAACCTAATTGTAAAAGTTGGATCTGTTTGTTGTCAGGCAAGCCTAGATGTTTGTGTGAAAGCCATTGTGTCTGTAATGTGATATAACTATATGTACAAAGAAAGAAAAATCCTTTTGTGATAAGCTATACAGGACTGTGATGCACAGACAACATTCAGTAATCAGAACAAATAGAAATGACAATAATGATATCTCTGGGAGTTCCATCTACGTTATAACCACTGTCTGCGTATTATAGGCATTCATAGTGATCCTGCCCATTTGTTTGGATAACACAGTGTGGAGCTGGAGGAGTACAGCAGGCCAGGCAGCATCAGAAGAGCAGGAAAGTTGACGTTTTGGGTCAGAACCCTTCTTCAGAAATGGGGAGGTGGAATGGAGCTCAGAAATAAATAAAGAGACGAGGGATGGGGCTGGGGAGGGTAGGTGGGAAGGTGATAGGTGAATGCAGGTAGGGCGTAGTGGGGATTGGTCAGTGAGGTGGGAACGGCATGGTGGCTCAGTGGTTAGCACTGCTGCCTCACAGCAGCACGGACCTGGGTTTGATCCCGCCCTCAGGCGAATGTCTGTGTGGAGTTTGCACATTCTCCCCATGTCTGCATGGGTTTCCTCCAGGTGCTCCAGTTTCCTCCCACAGTCCAAAGATGTGCAGGGTAGGTGGATTGGCCATAGTGTCCAGGGAAGTTTAGGTTAGATGGGTCAGACATGGGGAAATCAGGTGTAGGGGAATGGGTCTGGGTGGGATGCTCTTCAGACGGGCGGTGTGGACTTGTTGGGCTGAAAGGCCTGTTTCCTCACTGTAGGGATTCTATGATCCAAATGTTATCAAACAAGATTTCACCTGTGAGTTTAATTACAGTCCACTGTAAGGGCCTGGTGTGTGTGTGGGACGTGCTGGGGGAGGATCCTTTATTCCTGGTCTTAGCCCATTTTAATTTCGTACTCAAGGAATTCTCTCTGGTGGAGCTTCCCGGGGCATTGCTGTCCTAACTCTGACTCTTCTCTGGGCTGTGTACTAGGCATCCTACAACCATGCACCCGTTCTTGGAAAAACTGCATCAATTATCTGTGATGCCCACACTCATACAACATAATGTGGAACTTCCATTGAGTTTCCTGTACACTGTGAGCTGTTTGTTGCACCCAGTACCACTGATTTTGCAGGGTGGACCCTAAGGGTCCCATCTACACATATTATGTCACCTGAGGGTATCTGAGTATATCATTTTCCCTTGTGCCTGCACTACATTTTTACATAATATACAGTGAATGTTCTGGAAGGGTTGCAGTGCTGCCCTGGAGTAGCTGCTCTGGTGCACTTCCTAAAAGGAGAATGGTAATAATTTTTGTAACTATCTTGGTCTGATATCTGACACTGTGTTCTATATGACATTAGAAAATTGTCAAATTGTCGCTTATTCCTGGATGCCCTATTTATCAGAAAAGAGGATAAAAGAAAAAAAAGATAAATGTGTCCTGTATGCAGGATGTAGTGTTGAGGGGTGGGTTGTCACCAATGGGCAAATAGATGTTTAGTGATGGCAGGAGCTGTTCCTGATGAGCTACTACGTGGTAGCTTGTACTCTCATTTAAAGCTATTTCTGTTACAGCGTTGCTCCTGTCATCCTCAATGTATAAGCCACAGCCTGCTTTTGCTCCAGCTGCTGCTGCCAGCATGGTGACCTGTGGGTTGGCCCCTTTTTCCAAACTTCTCATTGTCAGGTTGGAGTCTTAGGTGACCGATAGGCCCGAACAAAATGGCCGGTTCGGCCATAGTTTGGCACAGATTGGGTTTGGGGTTCATATGTGAGAGGTCCCTTCTTCTGAGGGTAGGGAACTTGTATGGAGGGGGAGCCTGCCTGGAATTCCTTGGTGTATTCATGCCACTTACTTCATTACTCTAATTTGGTGGTAGTGGTTGTGGTTGGGGTGGGGTTGGTGGACGATGCTAGAAGAAATTCAGACTGTGCTTATGCGGACTGATTTTCTGGATATCTGCTGTGTGCTTACGTCCCTTTCCCATATAGTGATTAATCTGTGGAGGATTCAAGCCTCATTATAGGAGTCATCAGAGAAGTTGAATCCCGACATACATCCCTCCCTCTTTCTCTGGCATGCGAGACAAGGATTCAGATGCAATTTTTTTGTTGTTCATTGGTAAGAGAGGTGCAGGCCATGTCCCCATAAAACTTGGATAAATTGGACCCAGAGTTTCTGGGCAAAGCTGGTAGGGTGGTTCCCCTTGTTGTTAATGGTGCTTATGTAGTGCCTGTATGGGGTCTGTCTCACTGGTGGGGTTTGAGAACTGCTACCTTCACCTTGTCAAGGACGCCCTCCCTAGTTGTTGGTCCTCAGTTAGGGTAGGATGGACTGCTGGACTAAGCTGGAGAAGGCTCAGAAGAGATTTACTAGGATGTTGCCAGGTATGGAAGGCCTGAGTTATAAAGAAAGACTGGATAGGCTGGGACTTTCTTCACTGGAATGTAAGAGGTTGAGAGGTAATCTGATAGAAGTTTATAAAATAAAGCCAGATATGGATAGAATTAATGGCAGGTGTTTTGTTTTCCCTAGGATGGGGGATTTCAAGTCTAGGGGGCAAATTTTTAAGGTGAGAGGAGATGGATTTAAAAAAGGCGTGAGGGGCTTTTGTTTTACACAGAGGTCAGTTGACATGTGGAATGAACGGATGTGGGTACAATTACAACATTAAAAAGACATTTGGGTAGGTACATGAAAAGGAAAGTTCTGGGGAAATGTGGGCCAGGGGCAGACAGGAGGGATTAGTTTAGTTTGGGATTATATTCGGTAGGACTGGTTGGACTGAAGGGTCTGTTTCTGTGCTGTATGTTTCTATGACTCTATGACATGGTGATCAATCTGGGAGAAAGGTGGCATTGGTCTCTGTCTGTGGGGTGGTGGATTGGTGCAAATGTGTCTGTGTGTGGCTCCATGAGGAGGTCAGAAGGCACACATTATTCCATTCTGAGTGGAGACCTGGTTTGCTAGAGATTGTATTTGTTTCTGACACTTTGAATGCTCTATACTAAGGTCTGGTGTGCATTCCTCTGTGTTCCAGGCTAAGAGAATCTGTACTTTTGCTTGGAGCTCCCTACCCTGTTGTTCCAGCTTGTCAATGTACACTGAAACTGCCTCCCAGTCCCCAGTGGCCCTCCTCGCACTGGAATAGGCTCTTTAAAATTGTGACTGGAACTGTCCCATATGGATCAGGTTTTTCTGTATTCTAGTATCTTGCTCTTTCACTACAAGTTTTAAATTTTCCAGTTCATCATACTGATTTTTAATCATTCCTGCAATCTAAACTCTGCTGGATGGCCGTAGGAATCTTCTAGACTGAATGCTATTGCTATTGCCATTGCTATGGCTGTGGTTATCTTTGTGGTCTTCTTTCTTACTTTGTTATGTGTTTCTTGCCATATATCTTGGGCTATAGAGCCCATGATCCAGAGCCAATTTGGGTTCTATAGAATTCTATCCATTTGGCTATTTTTCAAAAAGATATTGGCTGAGATTTTTCTTCCATGTTGGATAAGGAGTCATTTGTCCCATTTTGGCAGCAAGCATATTATTGATGAGTCCTTTACTGGATTTCTCTTCCATGTTGTGAAGGTATGGGAAGTGGCTGTAGTTGGGTAAGGCTTCAGCTAAATTCTTATTGCAGTCTTTCTTAAGTAAAAGACATGCAGGACTAAAGCATGGTGACCTCTTCTGGTACTACCTGAGGCAGGCCGTTAACCCCTTCTTGTGACCTGACTATAGGATTTCCTCCACCACTGGGCATATTATGTCCATCACTAGGTCCCTGACCAATACCTGCCAGGTATCTTTGAAGTATCTGGCAGTTGTTTTGATCGTGGTTGGAGTATGTAGGGAAATCAACAGCTGTCAATATCTCTATGGTTCCCACACAAGATGTGAATACCTATCCCTGTCTAGGCTGCCTTCCTCAGAGTCCCTCGGAACCTCTCTTGTGCTTTGCTTGCTCTGACCGTAGAACACTTGGCTGATGGACCAATTTCTGGTCCACTACAGTTACTCATTTGAATCCTTGCTTTAGTGTATTTGCCATCTTAATTATGGCTCAGGCTGAATTCTGAGGATACCAGGCTGTGTGGTGGATAAGGTGTTGGAGAAATATATATGTCCAGAATAGCTGTTGCCTTTTAAATTACGCTAATGCCATTAGCACCTGGCTGCTGTATTTGCACTGTGTCTTGTGTCTAATTTTGTGACTTCAGAGTTTTACTTGGCTAACATACCAGCTTCTTTTGCTGTTTGGCTAAGTTACCAATCTATTTCCGTTTTAGCGGCATGTTTTGGCAGCTACAAGTGAAAAGTATGGTACGAAACTGAAGGCCATAAAATTCAATTTTGCAACTTTTGTAGTTTTATGGCATTATGAGCGTCTGAAATAAGCCATCTGTGGTGCATGTGTATGCAACTGGTGCTATCAGCATTGACTGCTATTTTGGTGAGGGTGTTAGTGTGCATGTAAGGAAAGTCCACTGGAAGTACATGGAGCAGACAGATTATGAAGTATTACTGAAATGCTGCATATAATGCTGATTAAAGACCAATATCGTCACTTTGGTGCTCAATGCTCCTGCTAATGTAATCTGTTCAACAAGTACAGCTAAGTATGCATTCAGCAACGGAAAGTGACAGCACTGTTTAAAGTAGTGCATGTGGACCGAAATTCAGGCAAGTCCCTTATGATAAATTAAAGTAAGATACTGCAGATGCTAGAAATCTGAAATAAAACCAAATTGGGTTTCTTAATGCTGTAGATGCAGATGACACACAAAACAAAAACACAATTTTCAACCACTTTCAGTTCTGAAGAAGTCATATCGAACTCAAAACATTAAATCTGTTTCTTTTCTCCCCATATGCTGTCAGATCTCTGAGTTTTTACAGCACTTCCTGTTTTTATTAGCTCCATACAATATTTCCCTTGTTCAGTCATAGAGCTACACAACAGAACATTTAAATACTTGGGCAGCACAAAGTTTATATATAGCTTGCATCAAAAGCAAGAGGCATGAGTTATTCATGTATTGCAATCCCATCCTTTTTTTGGGAGTCGGCCTATTATATTTCATGCAATCATGCTTATACACTGTATTAAGTTAGGCTGGAGGAGATTAGGAATCTCTCATTTCCATTACTAGCTTAATTATTATAAAACTGCCTCATAATTGTATTTTTTGCTGATTTGATTGCTAAACTTATTTTGTGGAACCTGCTAAATGCAATGAAACATTCTGCCTGCCAAGTATCAGAATTGATACATATCCGGGGGCTTCAAGTTCCTTAGTCAATTGTTACCTACACCAGTGATAAGCCTGTACAAATGTTATTCCGGATTGGATTTCTACCATACTAATGCCATACCTAATGAAAATTGATCCCAGGCAATTTGAATCTTTAAGCAGAAATGTTGAAGATAAATGCTCCTAAGTCTTTTGCCAGATAAGTTTGAAGCTGTCCATCCTTAGTGCCCATTTAAGTTTCTATCTGCTCCACTGGGTTGGGAAGGCTGTAGCATTAATTTGGCATACTATCTGCAAAATACATTGCTACAACTTGCAATGGATCTTCGATATCACATCCTAACTCAGAACCTGTACCATCTAGATGGTCAAAGACAGCTATGGAAGAACCCATCACCTGTAAGCTCCCCTCCAAGCCAAACACCTGACAGAAACTATATCAACAATTTTTCTACTGTCACTGAGTCAAAGTAAACTCTTTTCCTAACACCTGCATTGCGGATGACACTAAAGTCGGTGGAGTTGTGGATAGTGCGGAAGGATGTTGCAGGTTACAGAGGGACATAGATATGCTGCAGAGCTGGGCTGAGAGGTGGCAAATGGAGTTTAAAGTGGAAAAGTGTGAGGTGATTCACTTTGGAAGGAGTAACAGGAATACAGAGTACTGGGCTAATGGTAAGATTCTTGGTAGTGTGGACGAGCAGAGAGATCTCGGTGTCCATGCGCATAGATCCCTGAAAGTTGCCACCCAGGTTGATAGGGTTGTTAAGAAGGCGTACGGTGTGTTAGGTTTTATTGGTAGAGGGATTGAGTTTTGGAGCCGTGAGGTCATGTTGCAGCTGTACAAAACTCTGGTGCGGCCGCACTTGGAGTATGGCATACAGTTCTGGTCGCCGCATTACGGGAAGGATGTGGCAGCATTGGAAAGGGTGCAGAGGGGATTTACCAGGATGTTGCCTGGTATGGAGGGAAGGTCTTATGAGGAAAGGCTGAGGGACTTGAGGCTGTTTTCGTTAGAGAGAAGAAGGTTAAGAGGTAACTTAATAGAGACATATAAGATGATCAGAGGATTGGATAGGGTGGACTGTGAGAGCCTTTTTCCTCGGATGGTGACGGCTAGCACGAGGGGACATAGCTTTAAATTGAGGGGTGGCAGATATAGGACAGATGTCAGAGGTAGATTCTTTACTCAGAGAGCAGTGAGGGCATGGAATGCCTTGCCTGCAGCAGTTGTAGACTCGCCAACTTTAAGGGCATTTAAATGGTCGTTGGATAAACATATGGATGATAATGGAATAGTGTAGGTTAGATTGGTTTCACAGGTCGGCGCAACATCGAGGGCCGAAGGGCCTGTACTGCATTGTAATGTTCTATGCTCTATGTTCTATGTTCTAACACATGAGCCATTGGTCAACAGCACCAAAACCATGACAACAGAGGGACAGGGAACATGCTGTGTACTCTATGGGAAATGGAATACAAGTGTGCACACCTCTCTAGCAGATTTTGGAGGTGCTGGGCTTGTTCGCCGTGGCAGCTGCCAATATGACCATAGAAGTAGCCAGGTGATTGCATAATTGCTGCACTGCAGCAGCTTGTGTGTAATAAGTGCTGTTGCATCCCACATACCTGTCCTCTGCACCTGTTCCTGACCGTGCATGTGGATGAAGTGCCTGCTTTCTGACACAACAGGTCCACCTCTTCCTCACAATAGATAGGACGATGCCAGGAGGCATCGAGTCCCTCAGAAGTTTACACTCAGGATACTCTAGAGGTGGCCACTCTCTCCATGTCTGCCCTGCCTGCTTCATACCTACCCCCACCTCCCCCCACCAAGATTATTGGAAGTTCACAGGGAGGAGGGTCCACTTGTATCCAGCAAGAAGACCCTTGACATACATATTCTGACCAGACACAAATGGCTCCAGGATTGCCTAATCAAACCTCAAAAGGTCAACATGCTCCAGTGTTGAGGAGACTCCCTCCAGGCCAGCTGTAAAATCACAGACTACACTAAGATGTAGTGGGCAGGACAGGAAGCAAAAATTGTATAAGGGCACTTTTGTGGTACAAGTGACAATTACATTATCTGGCACTTTCCTATAAATTCCACTCTTTGAATATTAAATCTGATGGTTTCTGTCTCTATAAGCCCTGAATGTAACTATGCTAGCATGATGCGTAACTTCATGACCATACAGGATACATCATAACTGTGCTATAGGCCTGCTGCAGCATGATGCTGCAAAAGGAACAAGGGCCTACTGACATTTCCCCTTCTTTTATCACTTTCCCTGGTCTACATCTCCAAGTGTTTTGCTGTGAATGAATCAGTCGGTAATGTGTGGGGCAGGGAGGTGCACAGCACACAGGGGACTAATTTAATAGGATGCTCTGGGATGAAGGACCCTGCACCCTGCAGGTTTGTGTCCAGTACCATGCATGAATCTGTTTCTCTTTAAAGACGCTCACATGAATGGATCCTGCAGACTCTTGCTCACAGTTCAAATCACTACCCCACCCACTGCCAAAATTATTTGCAGCCATTTTCTTCTTCAATGTGTTGTTTCTATTTCCAGCAAGATGGAAGCCAACAGCTAGTGCTCATGAGTCTGTGGCTCCCAGTCTCCATCTGTGTTTGTTAGCGAGACGCCAAATGTCCAGATCCCCTTCCTGACAGCTCTTACCATGAACTCCATTGGCTTCATACCTCCTAGCTCCCCAACCAAGATGTCTACATGAGCCTGCACCTACTCACTTTACCCCACAAAACCCTGCAATATGAGGCGGCTATACCAGATGTGCTCATGCACTGTACCCTACCTTGAAGCCAAGGTGCTCCTGATGAACGCTCCTCCCCTCAATCACATTAGTCTTTCCCATTCATGCTTTACTGCAACCCCTTTTGCATATACTGTTTCCTCCCTTCAGAATTGTCATACACTTTCCCCCCAAGCTCCGGCACCTAATCTTGAAGAATAGCTTGCAAAATCTCTTTCCTGTGGCTATGGCGCCTTCCCCTCTCCAAAACTTCAATCATTTCTTTCCATTTAGTTCCTGCATATGAACCCGATGGATTGACTACAGCCCTATCCTCTTGAGTGACCTAATCGGACAGTGCTGGATAAATGTGACTGATGGCTATGCATCCCATCAAATCTGTTAGCCCTACACCTTGAATTGGCTGCTAAGGAGACAGAGGATTGATAGTGACTTATTTCCTGGGCAACAGAGTCATGGACCCCTGAGCAAGACCACCCCAACTGAATGCTTGACTGCGGCAGCCCTTGACTGATGGGTGCCTGCAAGGTCATTGCTGTTAACCACGAAAGCAAGCTGCCTGATTGCGTGACTGTGCTATTTGGCACACTAAGGCAAGACAAGACAAGGAATGGATGATGTGCCATGCAGGTAAGCATGAAAAGTGGAATCTTTAAGATAACGAAGCAGCAGTTGGGTGCCTGTCCATGTGTACAAAGTGTCCTTGCTGCACCCTTTTTAACACTAGCTGCCAATGTGACCAACAGTACAAGCCCATGCTTCTTGAGAATCTGAAAATAGACCAGACAGAAACCATGATGGTCATGTGGGATGGCAAATGCTGGATGCCAATGTCCATGGATAAGAGCTGGTTTGTCCTGAACAACAGAGAGGACTTTGGAACAAGTAGTAAGCTGAAGTCATCAGGTACCTGCTTTGGCTTCCATGATCCGATTTCTTGTCTTTGAGCTTGTTCGGTGACTTTGGTAAGATAAAAGCTGAAAGTTAATAAACAAGGTGTTAACAAGGTGTCCAACAACTAATAACTCCCCTAATTGGTGACTACCCACTGCCTGGCAAGAAACTCATCTCACCACTTGGCAATAGTATAAAAAATGGATTGAGATTGTCCTGATGCCAAGGTAGGTATTGGCGTCCATTTTGTCCAATTCTGACACGAACCTCATCGAAGCCCATACTGTTCGGATCCCTATAAGGTTCTGCCAAAGAATATTTTGAGCATGTTCTTTTTAAGTTACCACTTAGTTCTTGGAACAGGCTGCAACAACAGCTTATATTTATGCATTAAATTTTATGTAATAGAACATCTCATGCTATTTCACAGGGACATTATAGAACAACATACAACACCAAGCCACATCAGAGGCATTTAGTAAGCTGACAAAAAGCTTGGTCCACTAGTAGGCTTTAAGAAGATTCCTAATGGAGCAGACCAAGTAGAAAAGCAAAGACGCACAGAGAGGTAATGCCGAGGCATAAGGCCTAGACAACTGAAGGCAAGGCCACATTTGGTGGAGCAATTTTAACTGTGATTTTACAAGAGGCCAGAATTAGAGGAGCACAGATATCTTGGAGGGTTGGGGATTGTTGGGAAGCTTACAAATATTGTGAAGGTTAAGGCCATTTCAGAAACAAGGGTTGTAACGTTAGAATGCAGGTGTTTTTTGACCTGGGTACACGCAAACATAGGACTGTTGAGGTTGATGAGGTTGGTTGGCTTGCTGAACTGGTTTCTTGTTTCGCAGACGTTTCATTACCATGCTTGGTAACATCCTCAGTGCAGCAAAACCTTAGAGACCTACGGGCGCAACACACTCAAATTGGCAAGAAAATGGGAAAACTGCACCTCAACAACCTCAACACCCACAACCCGAGCTACAAATCTACTCCAACACCTTAGAAACATAGGACTGATAAGGAAACAGGGCTTGCTATGATTGGAAGGCTCACTTTAAATGTATGGAAGGTAGAATGTGAGACACTAGGTTGAAGGCAGTCCCAAATCTTGAAAGATTATGGATCTGGATGAGAAATTAAATTGGAATCTTCTGCCAGTGCCAGTTTGGAAAGTCACGTGTGGGTGGTGTGAGACTGTTCAGATGCCCATGCATATGAATGGAACATGCACTGGGTGTTAAAGAAGTGTATTGTGGGGAAGGACCTGCATTGGACATAAGAATCTCCAAAAAGAGGGATCCCCTTGATCCTCCCAGTCTGTGAGAATTCTGTCAGAAGAAACCATGTAGACTTGCCACATCTGACTGTTAGTGGCCATTAATTGGACATCTAAAGGCCTCAGTTAACGCTATGTTCAGCATCTCTCTTATACCTGATAAAATACCTGCTGAGGTGAGTAAGTAATGGGAATAGCACTGCAGCTATATAACCTGTATTTCTATTTCTACAAGGCATCAGGCAAAAGTGTCAAATTCTCAATGTCTTTCATTAGTAGACTTGGCATAAATAATATCCTGATCTTGATATTCTCCCTCAGCCTTTGTACATAACTACTAAAGGCCAAGGTATGAAATGCCTGGCTTCAGGCAACTAACATCCACAATAGATTCCAACAGCTTATTTTGAACTTACTTCACCATAAGCTTCAAGTAACAATGATGTGGTGGAGTTAATCATACTAAGTTTTCATTATTGTTGGCACAGTCTATGTGCCTTTGAATTGAACTAATACACAGTAAAAAGTAAGAATAACTTTATTTCATATTTACTAATCCAATCATGATGTGCCTCTGGATTGATAAATTAGCTTTTATAGGTATTAGTTGCACACAACTGAGATGATTCAGAGTTAGAAAAGCAGTATTCTATTATAAACAAAAGGAGTGATGAACCCACACAAACATAGGTATGATAATTATTTGTGATGATAAATAGCTGGATAAGAGAACTTTACTGACAAAGTAAACAATGTTCATGTCCTATTATTTGTTTATCTTTTGTTGTCAGTAGAACATTAAATCAGATTTTGTGCTGACAGCAGTCTACAAACAAAGCAGTAGCCTGGATTTTGCCAATGAAGAGACGGCCTTGTTTTTAAAGGTAACAGCTGTCACTGCAGAAACATGTGGATTATGTAACTCAGGCATAATTTAAATGCAGTACAGATATAATTGTGATGTGTATTCATGTGTATGGAATATTCTAGCATAATAAAAATCATTCCAGAACAGCAACATTGGTTTTGACTGCCTTCCAATTAGCCATCGCTAACAGTATCATAATTAAGGTGACAGACCTAAGAGTGAAAACAAACAAATAATAAAATATCTTCAATTTATGATTCTGCAAATCTTTCCTAAAGTCACCAGGGATGTTACGTGTTGAATTTCTTTGTTAAAGTATGCATACTAAGAACATAAAAGCACAGAATTTACTGTTACAATGAAATCAAAACTGTCAATGTACACTGTCACTGCTGTGTAAAACTGTTAGCAGTTTGTGGTGCCCGCATGTGGAAATCTGGAAATTACTGTCAGTAATAGTTAGACAATAAGACTATAAGATATAAAAGCAGAATTAGGCCATTTGGCCCATCAAGTTTGCTCTACCATTCCATCATTGCTGTTATGTTTCTCAAACCCATTCTCTTACCTTCTCCGCATAACCCTTGATCCCCTAACTAATCAAAAACTTATCTATCTCTGTCTTAAATACAATCAATGATTGGCCTCCACAGCCTGCTGTGGTAATGAGTTGCACAGATTCACAAACCTCTGGCTGAAGAAATTCATCCTCATCTCAGTTCTGAAAGACCATCCCTTCATTCTGAAGTTGAGTCCTTAGGTTCTTGTCTCTTCTACGAATGGAAACATCTTTTCCATGTCCACCCTATCCAGTCCTCTCAGTATTCTGTAATTTTAAATGAGATCCCCCCCTCATCCTTCTAAACTCTTATCGAGTACAGACCCAGAGTCCTCAACCACTCCTCGTATTTCAAGCCCTGAATCCCGAAACTATTCTTGAAAACCTTTTTACCACATTGTATTCTATCTGCCACATTTTTGCACACTGTCCTAGCCTGTCCAAGCACTTCTACAGCCTCCCTGCCTCCTCAACACTTCCTGTCCCTCCATGTATCTTTGTTTCATCTGTAAACACAGCAACAATGCCTTCAGTTCTTTCATCCAGATCGTTAACACATAATGTGAATAATTATCATCCCAACACTGAACCCTGCGGCACTCCACTGAAAAAGACCCACTTGTCCCCACTCTCTGCCTTCTGCCAATCAGCTAATCCTCTAACCATGCCAACACTTTGCCCCTAATATCGTTACTCTCTTATTTAGCAACATCCTGCATATCACCTTGTCAAAGGCCCTGTGGAAACCCCAGTTGATCACATCCACTGGCTCTCCTTTGTCTAATTTACTTGTTTTTACCTCAAAGAATTCTAACAGATCTGTTAGGTATGTTGTCTCCTTATGAAACTGTGCTGATTCAACCCTATTTTACCATGTACTTCCAAGTAATCCACAACCTCATCCTTGATAATGGACCCTAAAATTTTAACAACTGAGGTGAGGCTAACCAGCCTATAGTTTCCTGTCTTCTGCCTCCCTCCCTTTTTAAACAAAGGCATTAGATTAACCATTTTCCTGTCCTTTGGGATCCACCCTGACTCCAGAAAGATGCCTCCACAATCTCCTCAGCTATCTCTTTCAGAACTATGTGGCGTAGTCCTGCTGGCCTGGGTGCTTTATTCAACTTCAGATCTCCAGGTTCTCCTTAATGATGGGCACTACACTCACCTCTGCTCCCTGACTCCCTTGTCTGGGATGGTCCTGGTTAATTCCATCATGAAGACTGATGCAAAAACTCATTTGACTATTCTGGGTGTCCTATTGCAGACTAAATAGGTACAACAATGCAATATCAATGAACTAACTTGAACTTCAACTTTTGAAGGCAGCTTTTTTTCAGCAGCGAACACTGTCCCTTTGCTGACAATCACAAAATCCAGGTAAAAAGTTTAAGCTCTGGATATATCGCACAATGTGAATATTTGAATTATTGCCAACTATGTGTCCTTTGCTGAAAAAAAAATTTCGGACAGACTCCTCATTAAAGAGTTAATTTTTAATAACTGCCTTAATGGAGGAAGGTGTGGAAGAGAGGCACAGAGATTGCTGGAGATTCTGAAATTAGCAATTGAAAGCATGGGTGACAAAAAAGATGTGATATATACTCTCCAGTGAATTAACATTAATATTTTTATTAAACATTGCCATTCGAAAACTGTGTAAGCTGGAAAATTGTATTGCTGAAGAATTCATTATAGGTTCAGGCTCCAAATATATGTGCTGTGATATTGCTGTGACATGGCTCCTTTTACACTGGAGAGTGGAAGATTGAACAAAACTAAAAGCCTTTCATAAGGATTTAGGAATGCAGGTCATTGCAGGAAGGGCATTGATGAAGCAGCTGAAGATGATTGAGTCTAGGGCACTACCCTGAGTAACTGCTGCAGTGATGTTCTGGAGCTTAGATGACTGATCTCCAATAAACACAACCATCTTCAATTATGCCAGATACGACTCCAACAGCAGGGAGTTTTCTCTGATTTCCATTGAATTCAATTATGCTAAGGTTAATTGATGCTGCACGTGGTCAATTTTAGCCTTGATGTCAAGAGCTATCTCTCTCACCTCATCTCTGGAATTCAACTCTTTTGTCTGTATTTGAACCAAGACTGTGTTGAGGTCAGGAGTTGAGTGGGTCAGGCAAAACTGAGGCTGAGTGTCAATGTGCAGGTTACTGCTCAGCTTGATCATACTATGGATAACATCTTCCATCATTTTACTGATGATGGAGAGTAGATTGACAGACTAGTAATTGACTCGGTAGAATTTGTCCTGCTTTTTGTAGCAAAACAAACCTTGGCAATTTTCTACATTTCCTGAGGTGGATACCAGTATTGTCTGGCCAGAGGCATGGTAAGTTGTGGAATACATGTTTGTACTATTGCCAGACTATTTTCATAATCTTTGCAATATCCAGTGCCATCACTCTTTCCCCAAGCCTGAATGTTATACAGGTCTTGCTGCATTTAAACATGTCTTGCTTCAGTAGCCAAGGGATCATGAATAGTGCTGAACATTGTGCTTTTATCAGTGAATATACTGAGCGGAAGTGGGGTGGAGATGAGTTCAATTGCAGCATTTAATAGGGCATTGGATGATTACTTGGATGGAAATAATAGGGAAAAAGCAAGTAGGCAATGATGCTCATTAGAAGCAGTGATGCAGACACAATTGTGCTATGTGCATATCAGTGAATATCTCCACCTTATTTCTCCTGTTTCTTTTGTCACATGGAGTGAATTGATTTGGCTGAAGATTGGCATCTGTAATGCTGTGGACCACCAGAGGAGGCCAAGTTGAATTATCTACTTGGCACTCCTGACTGAAGATTGTTGGCAAATGCTTCAGCCTTGACTTTTGATTGATGTGCTAATTTCCCTTTCCATTTGAGGATAGAGATATTCATGGCGCCTTCTCTTCCTCCAGTGAATTGTTTAATTGTCCACCACCATTCTCAACTTGATGAGGCAGGACTACAGAACTTAGATCTGATCTGTTGTTTGTGGAATTGATTAACTCTATCTATTGCTTTCTGATTATGCTGTTTGGCATGGAAGTAGTCCTGTGTTGTAGCTTCACCAAGTCCTTTTGATCCCAGCTGATATTATTACTGGACAAGTGAGATCCCTGGCTCATTTCTGGCTTGATCACCAAATCATTGTTTCCAATAAATGTTTTGGTGTAGAAAGAGGGCTTTCGAGCCATTGTGAATACCAGAATGTCTTCAAATGAGCATTATTGTCTACTTCCCTTGTCCCCATACTCTTGCACATTATTTCTATCCATGTAATCATCCATTGCCCTCTTAATTGTTTCAATTGAACCTACCTTCACAGCACTTCCACTCAGTGCATTCCTTATCCCAACTACTTGCTGAGCGGAAAATGTTTTTCTGCAACACATTTGCTCCTTTTGCAAATCAGCGTAGATCATATTCTTTTTTATTTGTCGTCTTTCACTGAAACATAAGCATACAATACTTCAGATTTGGGTTTTAACAACAAAATAGATGACCATTATGCAAAAGAAATGAAGATAAAATAGAATGTATAAATATAACCACATTCAACTTCAAATTAAAGATTTGGAAACACATAATAAAAATATAGCCCCATTATTCCCAAAATCATCTCTTTACATTACTCATACTGGAAAGAACATCTTTTTCACCATCTCTTTATGTTTAATTTGACTGTGACTTTAACCTCCAATCTGGAGAATCTGACAGCTCCTTCCTGGAGCCTTCATATATCTGACTTTAAACTTTCTCAGCTTCAAGTAACACTGCAAAGCTTAGCTCAAACACCTCTGCCTTGGAATTATTACTGAACACCTTACTTTGAGGTCATCTATTTCTAACAATATCTTTAAAAATAGCTTTTCCTTTTATCAGGGGCAACTGTTTTACACACTTATTTTTAAGTAAGAACCCTGTAGAACTCCCCAAACCAAAACTGAAAAGTTTCTCTCCAAGCTATGGGTGTTTCTCACTTACATTAAAATATAGAGTCTTCATTTAGATGATTCATTGTGATCTGTCCACTCATAAACTCTCCTAATATAAACGAAAAATTCTTGAAGGCTATATCTCTCACACTGTTTGGAAAGAAACCACCATGGCTGCTGAAAGTCAATCATTAATCCTTTTCAGACAGACATGTGCCATAAGTTCAAAATTTAAAAGAAACAAACTCCCTTTATATAAATCACACACAATATATTATCATCTTGACACTTTACTTTTACGTATGTATACTCCTTGCATGTGCTCCTGCATTCTAGATTCAACCAGGGTTGATCTCCTGACTTGATGGAAACAGTAGAGTGTCGAATATGCAAATATACTTGAGATTGTATTGGAGTACAATTGATGGGCTACAGCATCTCATCAATTCCCACTGTGTCTTGGGGATCTAAATCTGTTTAATGTCTGTCCCACTTAGCATGGTGATAATGACACATAACATGCTGGAGGGTGTCCTGAATGTGAAAATGACATCATCTACGCAAGGGCTATCGGAAAGATGTTGTGAAACTTGACAGGGCTCAGAAAAGATTTACAAGGATGTTGCCTGGGTTGAAGTTTGAGCTATAGGGAGAAGCTGAATAGGAGGCTGGAGCATAGGAGGCTGAGGGTTGATGTTATGGAGGTTTATAAAATCAAGTGGGGCATGGATAGGGTGACTAGCCAAGGTCTTTTCCCTGGGGTAGGGGAGTCCAAAACTAGACAGCATAAGTTTAAGGTGAAAGAGGAAAGATTTAAAATGGACTTATTGGGCAACCTTGTCACACAGAGGGTGGTATGTGTATGGAATGAGTTGCCAGAAAAGGTGATGGAAACTGGTACAATTACAACATTTAAATGGTATCTGGATAGGTACACAAATAGGAAGGGCTTAGAGGGATATGTGCCAAATGCTGACAAATTGGACTAGATCAATCTAGCTATCTGGTCGGTATGGATGAGTTGGACCAAAGGGTGTATTTCCATGCTGTACATTTCTATGACTCTATGACAATGCTTTAGTTATTGACACAAGTTAAGGAGCTGGCCATCAGTCAGAGGGTTCTGGGACCGTCAGTCAATGCAGGCATCCCTGATCAGTCTGGAGCTTAGGACGGGTCGGTCAAACCTTGCAATGACGCTTTTCTTGCAATAATGCTTTTCTTAGATGATATGGGGCTGGGTAAGCAAGGTCTTTGTACTCATGCAGTTTGTGCAATATACTACTGTCTCTTGTATAACGACTGCAGAATCATTAATTGAAATAATATATAATGTCTGTGTGGCATGTACAGGCATTCCGTGGCTCTCCTTGTTGGAGTGCTCCAAGTCCCACAGTACTGAGTATATGGTAAATAGTCATTTGTGAATGATGTGAATGTTGACCGCTCATTAGAAATGCAGAAACCAGGAGCAAAAGTGGGCTAACTGACCTTTTTAACCTGCTTCACCGTTCAATCAATTAATAGATGATCAATCATTACAACGTCATACTCTTGATTTCTGCCCACGCTCCTTGATGCCTTTAAAATTTACAAATTTATCTATCTCATTCTTGAATATATTCAGTGACTTGACCTCCACTACCTTCTCTGGTAGAGAATTCCCCAGGTTCACTATGCTTTGAGTAAAGACTTTATTCCTCATCTTAGCCCTAAATGGTAACCTGAAACAATGTCCCCAGGTCTATACAGCCCAACCAGGAAAACATTCCTTCCGCATTTAGTTTGCCTAGCCCCCACTAGAGTTTTATAGGTTTCAATCAAATCCCCTCTCACCCTTCCAAACCCTAATGAATACTCACCCAGTTGAACCAACCTCTCCTAATTGGACAGTCCTGTCATCTTCGGTATCAGGCAACACCTGGTATCAGCAAACACTCTCATAACTAAGGTTCATTGCAAGCATAATGATAGATTCAACCACAGCAGAGGTTACCAGTACTGTTGCCATTATACAATGAAGGTGCAGAAAGATGGAGGAGCAACAGCTGAGCCAGCAAGCCTAGCAGCTGACGAACAACCTCCACATGAAGAGGTTAGAGCTTAAGATTCCTTCAGGATGCTCATGAAGTACAGGAAAGTCAGTGTCTTTTGTTCTCAATACCATTTCCTTCAAATGAATGAGGTGCATTGTTAGCACATACTGAGGATGTCCTGGGACACTGTCACCAAACTATACCAACAGCTGAAGCAGGCCTTGCACTATGAGGAATTGGGTGGCTATCCTATCTCGGTGCCTGTAAAGGTGAGTGCTACATTAAAATTTATGTAACTGTGTCCTTTCAGGAGTTCTATTATGCTACTCCCTGATTGAGGCAGAGTACTATAATGCAAAAAACAGAAATTCTGGTAAAACTCAGTAGATCTGGCAGCATCTATGGAGAAAAAGTAAGAGTTAATGTTTCGGGTCTGGTGACCCTTCTTCATTTCAAGGGAACTGGACACAAAATGTTAACTCTGCTTTGTCTGCACAGATGCTAAGCTTTTCCAGCAATTTCAAGTTTGTTTCTAATTTCCAGCATCAGCAGTTCTTTGGTTTTTTATTTACAGACATAATGCAAACTAATTTTCCAATCAGTGTATAAATCGACTTGTGAACAGACTCTAGAATGGAATGGTCTACCTATAGTTGACCAGGCTTTAGAATTACTAGTCTAGCAACATAAACACAATAATATTGTATCTTCCCTGGTTAAACAGTGAATAGAGTTTATTTTTGGCATTTCATGTTCACAAAACCATGGTTCACAACTTCTTTCAAAACTCATTCAATTCATCACTTAGCAATTAATACTAAACCCAGGTCCCATGTGCCCTTTTAAAATGGATATTAGAGATTGCCTGGCATTAGTCAATGAAGAGCTGGGAATTTTCCCTGGTTTTCTGGCCAAACAACCATTGTAATAAGCTGATTACCTCACCATTTTTCTCTCGTTCGTAAAACCTTGCTGTGTACAAATGGCTGTCATGCAATTTATGGAGAATGGGCATGGGTCAGAGGTTTACATGGAGAGTATGAGTGTTATGAAGGTTGCTACAGGGCATGAAGTGACATAGGTTGGCATGAATGTTCAAAGGAAGTGTGTTTGGAGGTAGTGCTTAAGGAAATTTGAGGGGTGAGGTCTGGAGGGATGTGTTATATTTTACTCTTTTTAAAAATTCATGGACATAATGCCTAAACTCAAAGGCAGGCCTGCTGCCCACCCACTGCTACATTTGACATCCCTTCACTACTTCTCGTGCTGCCTGCCTCAACTTCTGATATCGCTGCGCCTCCCCCTCTGAATGGAAAGCAGGAACACATATTCTTATACCATAAAGTGTCTGGTGGGTAAAGCTATGACAGTTTACTTGAGACTTTCAGAACAGTTGTCTTCAGTTTATGAAACAAAACATGGAGAGTTACTTAATGACCTTTTCCTGAAACTTACCAGTCAAAGCTATGGCAATCAAGAGAAACCCAGCCACACATTTTTGAACTCACTTGGGTAGGTGTTTGTACGGTTGGTGTGAAAGTGCAACTGGGGGTCAAGTCAGGGAGGGATATGAAATCAATGGCTTGGTTCATTGAAATTTGAGAAACCTACTTTCACTTAAGTTGGGAATTCAGGAAATTTACTCCAAAAGAATGAAGTCTTGCCCACATGAGTATCAAGCATCGAAAGTCAAAGAAGTACTAACTCAGTGAAGCTACCTGTTCAATAAAAGCTCAAATTATGCCAGCAATTAGGTTTTTGGAAGTAGTCTCAGGGGTCTTAGAATATAGAGTCTAGAGTGCGGAAGAGGTCCTTCAGTTCACTGAGTCTGCGCTGACCTATCTACATTAATCCTACTTCCCAGCATGTGGTGGAAAGTCTTGAATGTAGTGACATTTCAAGTGCTCATCCAAGTACTGTCTAAAGGTTGTGATGTTTCTCGCTTTGATTACCCTCTCAGGCTGTGCATTCTAGATTGGGGCATAAATTGGGGGAGGCGATGGCCTCGTGGTATTATTGCTGGACTGTTAATCTAGAAACCCTGATAATGTTCTGGGGACCCAGGTTTGAATCCTGCCATGGCAGATGGTAGAATCTGAATGCGATAAATATTTGGAATTAAGAACTGAGCGATGACCATGAATCCATTGTCAATTGTTGGGAAAAACCCATCTGATTCACTAATGTCCTTTTGGGGAAGGAAACTGTCATGCTTACCTGGTCTGGCCTACATGTGATTCCAGACCCACAGCAATGTGGTTGATTCTTAACTGTCCTCTGGGCAATTAGGGACGGGCAATAAATGCTGCCTAGCCAGCGATGCCCTCATCCCATGAATGAATAAAGAAAATTAAATTACCATCACCTTGGGTGAAAAGTGTTTTCCTCAAATCCCCTCTAAACCTCCTGCTTTTCAAATTATAATTATGACCCCTTGTTATTGACCCTATATCTAAGCATAAAAACTACTTCCTATGCACTCTGTCCATGCCCCTCACAATTTCATACACCTCAATCAGGGCCCTTCTCAGCCTTCTCTGCTCTAAGGAAAACAATATGAGCCTATCCAGCCTCTCCTCATAGCTGAAATACTCCAAACCAGGCAACATCTTGGTGAATCTCCTCTGCACCCTTCCTATACATGCTTTCAATATTGCGATGACCAAGATTGCATACAGTGCTCTAGCTGCGGCCTAACCAAAGTTTTGTAAAGCTCCAGTATGATCTCCTTGCTATTATAATTTATGCCTTGACTGGTAAAGGCAAGCGTCCTGTATGACTTTTTAATTATCCTATTAACCTGTTGTGCCACCTTCAGAGATCTGTGGACAAGCATCCCAAGATTCTTTTATTCCACTCAGCTTCCTAGTGTTCTGCTAGTCATCATGTACTTTCTTATGTTGTTACTTCTTCCAACATCTCATCTTTTCAGGATTAAATTCTATCTGCAATTGATATGTCTATCTGACCACCCATCTATAGCTTCCTGTAAGCTAAGAACTTCTTGCTTACTATTAATAAACCACCCACTCTTCATATCATCCACAAATTTACTCATCATGCCCCAAAATTTTCATGTACATTTCTATAGCACACGCAACAAAGGATCCAACACTGATCCTAGTGGTATACCACTGGACTCCAGTCTCCAGTTACATAAACAGTTATTCCAGCCAAGCAGTCAGAAATAAGCGTAACTTTAGAGAAATTTGGAGGTAATGTTATTCCCATGATACCCTTGCTATTGTTAATCCCACTGACAGAAATTGCTGGGAATGAAGTTGCTGCCAAATGGTCACTGGTGAGTTACTACAGTCCATACTGTAACCAAAAGTATAGTGGTGGTGGACAGAGTCAATACTGATTTCAGTGGCAGAAACAACAATCAAGTAAATTGCTAGATCCAGATAATGATAAATTTCTAGTTTATCATTGGTATTTTTGCAGCAAGAGCCAGCCAGGTTACCAGTAAATATTTTATTTTACATATAACTTAATCCTTGTAGATGATGGAGGGTTTTAAAGAGATGTGAATTGATCCATTCATCGTTGAGTACCAAACTTCTGATTTTCTCTTATCGTTATGAAGTTCCCCTGACTGATCTAGTTCAACTTTAATCAATGAAGAGACTTTATGATTTAAATAGGGACTTAGAGATTCTTGTATCATTGGAAGTCAAGGGGAGAAGCATTATACTTATGATGTGAATTCAGCTCCAAAACAATGGAATGGAACCAGCTATGGTGAAAGTTAAATTTAAATTAACGCTGCTAAACAATGTGGTATTGTTCAGAGTTATTACAAAAGAAGCTCAGGCCTTATTCAAATTTCAAAGATGGTTGTGTTTTATCCATTTTTGTGGTCTTCATACAATGGGATATCTCAAAAAACAAAAAGAGCAGCACAGTGGCTCAGTGGTTACACAGCTGCATCACAGCACCAGGGACCTGGGTTGGATTCCATCCTCAGGTGACTGTCTGTGTGTAGTTTGCACATTCTCCCCGTGTCAGCATGGGTTTCCTTTCTGTGCTCCAGTTTCCTCCCACAGCCCAAAGATGCGCAGATTAGGTAGATTAGCCATGCTAAATTGCCCATAGTGTCCAGGGATGTGGAGGCTATGGGGATTAGCTATGGCAAATTGCAGGTTACAGGGATAAAGTAAGGGCGTGGATCTGGTGGGGCTATTTAGAGGGTCGGAGTGGACCCGATGAACTGAATGGCCTGCTTCTACATTGTAGGGATTCTACGATTAAAACTATTTGCAAATCTAGCAATCACTATATTTTCACTTCACATCAGGAGCTTGTTGCAACTTTAAACACACCACAAAGTTTAGAGATTTGTCCCAGATGATCAAAAATTTAACAATTATACAATTATAATGATAAATTAATGAGCTTCGGGGTGTTTATTGACAAATGCATCAAATAGCGAAACAGCAATAAATTTTTGTGAATGAACATACGATAGTTGAGAAAAGCACTGTCACCTTAAAGTGTGAAGAAAAGCAAAAACCTGAAGTGTAGATAAAATAGTGCTTAAAATCATAGAACAAAGCTGAAACAATGAAAGGCAGCACAAATGTCATTATATTCCACGAGAACCACTCAGTTCTAGCACTCATGACAGTCTTGGATCCGTGGGAAATACAGCTGAATTAGAAATGTATTTTGAGAATTACAAATCTCGATTTCAAGGCAGAAGTTTACTTGTTTTGGAGCAACGTCTAGCACAAAAATGGACCCCATGACAGGCAGATGGAGACAGATTTAAATTGGATCTTGCTGTACTACAGAGAAAGAAGTTCAGGTGAGTTTCTGGTAGTTCTGTTGGGTCTTTTCTATTTTCAAATTTTAAAATGGTATAAGCATTGATGGTAAAGTTAATTAAACAATAGAACAGCAACATAAGCAAGTATGTAACACAATTAAATACTAAGAATAAAATGAATGCAGTTGAGCCAGGAAAAAGATGGTGCTGATAGGGGACAGGGAAGGAAGAATCTAATCAAAGCACTTCTATTTCTTGCAGATTTCCAGCCTGTACTCCTACTCAATATTTTGTGTGCTGTCTACTTCCTGATGGCTGATTCTGCCCTGTACAGGTGTTTGTGGATGGACTTTCAAAGACTCCGAATCCCATAGGATGTCAGCCAAGTTGATCTCAACTGTCAGAGTAAGGATCAGAGAAGGCCTATGAAGCTTTAGAATAAAATTACCCTATGCTAGGCAGAGCAGTGTTTTTAAAGATCTGGGGATAGGACAACAGCTCAGACTGAGTCAGAGACCAGGGTTGCATTGGTTTGAATGGCTGATTGGCTGGGGATCTGCTATTGTGTGATGTCCTGTCAGTGCATTACAATTTAGCATGATGCAGTGCGAGCACAGAATCACATTCAAGAGTAACAACTACTGTAAGTGATTGTTGACCTTTTTAACCAACGCAAGGAATACCTGATGGAGTGATTTATAATAAAATTCTTCATTCACCATTTCTAATATATTATAAATAGATATTTTGCCTGGGCAGGACTAAATGGCTGAATTTTTCAGTTTTATATTGTAGCTAAATCTAAATTATTTTGAGTATTTTTGATGGGTCTTGCCATGAGACCCAGTTAGTTTTCTTCAATTTCACCACATTAATACCTAATCCCACCCCTAGAGCTTCCCTTATCTGTGACATCTTTGAAAAAGCTGCTGCACACCGGTAAAAGCAGTTACCCTGCTCAATTTTAGAAATTATGAAGAAGAATAGCTGAGAACGTATATTACAGTCCTCCTGACAATCAGAGAGAGGTACAGGAATAGATATGTAGGCAAATCACGGTACGGTGTGACAGAAACAGGGGTTATTGCTTTAGGGGATTTAAACTTTGCAAACATTCTCGGATTGCCTTGGTATGAAAGATTTAGATAGAGTGGAATTTTTAAGGAAAAATTAGCAGTTTGTTTCTCTGATAAGGACAGAGAGGTCCCAGTCTATGGGTCGTGCAACAAAGTTGTGTCCTTTTCCTGGAGTACTGTCAGAGAAGTTCCCACTACCAGACATTTACCAGCTGGGTCAATATGGACATGAGGGTGCAGGTGACCAGTTTGCAATGTCATAAGAAGGTAAGTTACCTTTTCTTTTACAATGCCATACTCTTCCTTATTTCACACACACTATCTTTGCCACCATACCCTCCGCTAACCAAGGCTAATGCTCTGATGACTCGCTATTGAATGCAACGTCTTCTGTCACTTAATATTGTTCTTCCCATCCTCCCAGACAATTAACCCCTATCCCTCCCGTACTGGCTTCTCACTCCGTCAGAACACCTCAACACCTCCCTTCCACATGCATTGGCATTAATCTGCACTTGGAGAGGAGAATAGTCAGCATAATTTTGTTGAGGAGATGTCATGTCTGACCAACATTGGTTAGGCCACAGCTAGAGTATTGTGTGCAGTTCTAGAATTCACATTATAGGAGGGATGTGATTGTACTGGAGAGGGTGCAAGGGAAATTTTCCAGGATGTTGCCAGGGCTGAAAATTTTCAGTTATGACTGGAAATTAGACAGGCTGGGATTGTTTTCCTCAGAGTGAGGAGATTAAGCAGAAACATCATTGTGATGCATAAAATTATGAGGAAAATAGATATGTGGAAACAAGAAGAAACTTTTTTACCTTGATGGAGGGATCAATGACCAGTGAGCATAGATTTAAGGTAAGGGGCAGAAGGTTTAGAGGGAATAAGAGAACATTTACTTTCACCCAGAGGGTGGTGGGAATCCGGAACTCACTGTCTGTAAGAGTGGTAATGGTGCTCATACCATTGAAGATAAAAACTTGTTATGGCAAGTGCTGGAAAATGGGATTAGAATAATTTGGTTCAGAGATAGTAGGAACTGCAGATGCTGGAGAATCTGAGATAAC
>JAHRHZ010000075.1:23250447-23317552 GCA_024137785.1 Ginglymostoma cirratum
CTTCTTCAGAAATTTCTGAAGAAGGGTCTAGGCCCGAAATGTCAGCCTTCCTGCTCCTCTGATGCTGCTTGGCCTGCTGTGTTCATCCAGCTCTACACCTTGTTATCTTAGAATAATTTGGTGCTCATTTTTGACTGACGTGGATGTGATAGGTCGATGGGCTTTCTCTGTGCTGTAGATCTCTGACTATAACGGCCATGCCATCAATTTGCATATAACTCATTTGCTCCCTTTATGTGATTACAGGAAAAGAACTTCCATAACTTGGATATTTATATCCTTACCCCATCTGAGGAGAGGTGGAATCCTTGCCCTGGCAGGAGAGGACCAGGAGCCCTCCTGCAGAGACGCAGACCCATTCATGTCTCAGAAAGTGAATTACTACAGAACATAAGATGATATGTTGGAGCAGAATTAGGCCATTCGACTCATCATATTTGCTCTGTCATTTCATCGGTGATGATGTGTTTCTCAACCTCATATTTTCCTGCCTTCTTCCCATAATCTTTGATCCTTTTGCTAATAAAAACTATCTATCTCCATCTTAAATACACTCAGTAACTTGGCCTCCACAACCTTCTGCGGCAATGAGTTCCACAGATTAACCACCCTCTGGCTGAAGAAATTCCTCCTCATCTCAGTTCTGTAGGGTCATCCCTTCACCTAGAGGCTGTGCCCTCAGGTCTAATGGTAAGGATTCCTCCTCTTCTTACATGGGGTGAGGACATGGATACCCAGTTATAGGATTTCTTTTCAATGAGATCCCCTATGATCCTTGCTGACACAAAATCCTCAACTGCCCCTCATATGAAAGCTCCTTATCTGCGGGATCATTCTTGTAAACCTTCTCTGGAACGCCAGCACATCCTTCCTTAGATATGGGTCCAAAAGTTCTCACAATATTCCAAGTATAGTCTCATATATCCTCAGCAGTATATCTCTGCTCTTGGACTCTAGCCCTTTCGAAATGAGTACTAACATGTTTGTCCTCCTCACTGCCAACTGAGCCAGCGTGTTAATCTTAGGAGAATCCTGAACTAGCACTCCTAAGTCACTTTGTGCTTCAGATTTCTGAAGCCTTTCCCCATTTAGAAAATAATCTACGTCTTTAGTCTTTCTACCAGAGTGCATAACCTCATGCATTCCCACGCTATATTCCATCTGCCATTTCTTTGCCCACTCTCCTAACCTGTCCAAATCCTTCTGCAACTTCCCCACTTCCTCAGCACTGTCTGTCCCTTCCCTGCCTTTGGGTCATCTACAAACAGTAATGGCCTCAGTTCCTTCATCCAGATTGTTAATATATAATGTGATTAGTTGTGGATCCAACACTGAGCCCTGGAACTCCACTGTTCGCTGGTTGCCATGTTGGAAAAGACGCCTTTATCCCACTCTCTGCCTTCTGCCAGTCAGCCAATCCTCTACTCATGTCAGTACCATGCCACTAATACCATAGGTTCATCTTATTTGGCAGGGTCCTAGGTGGCACCTTGTCAAAGGTCTTCTGGAAATCCAAATATTTCCACTTTCTCTCTTTTGTCTAGTTTACTTGTTACCTCCTCAAAAAATTCTAACAGGTTTGTCAGGCACTTCCTCCTCTTGATGAAACCATACTAACTCAACCCTATTTTATCATGGTCTTCCAAGTATTCCTCATCTTGTCCTTAATAACAGACTCTAAAATCTTACCAACAACTGAGATCAGGCTAATCGCCTTATAACTTCCCATCCTTTCTATCCCTTTCTTCTTAAACAGGGATGTTAGATTAGCCATGTTCTAGTCCTCTGGAACCCTCCCTGACACCAGTGATTCCTGCAAGATCACCAACAATGCCTCCATAATCTCCTCAGCTATCTCCTTCTGAACAGTGGTGTATAGTCCATCTAGCCTGGGTGATTTATCCACCTTCAGACTTTTCAGCTTCCTCACCTCTGACCCCTGACTCTCTTGAACTTCTGGAATGCTACTGGTGTCTTCCAAAGCAAAGACTAATGCAAAGTACCTATTCAGTTCCTCCACCATTTCTTTGCTCCCCATTACTACTCCTCCAGCTTCATTTTCAAGCAGCCCAATGTTCACTCTTTTACATCTTAGCTTTTCTCTATCCAAAAAAACTCATGCAATTGTATTCTATATTACTATCTAGCTCATATTTCATCTTCCTACTCTTCATTGCTGTTTTTGGTTGTCCTGGTTTTGCTGGTTTTTAAAGGCTTCCTAATTCTCAGGCTTCCCACTAATCTTGACTACATTGGGTGCTTTCTTGTTTGCTTTTATTCTGTCCCTGACTTCCCTTGTCAGCTGTGGTTGCCTCGTACTCTGCTTTGTGTGTTTCCTCTCCCTTGCGATGAATTTCTGCACTGCTCCCTGAATTAACCCCAGAAACTCCTACCACTGCTGGTCCACTGTCTTCCCTGTAAGGCTCCCCTTACAATCGACTCTGGTTGGCTCCTCCCTCATGTCTTTATATTGCCTTGACTCAATTGTAATATAGTGACATCTAATTCCAGCTTCTCTCTCTCAAACTGGAGGGTGAATTCTATCATTTTGTGGTCACTGCCCCCTAGAGGTTTGTTCACCTTAAGCTCCCTATTCAAGTCTACTTCATTACACATCACCAAATTCGGGATTGTCTGTTCCCTAGTGGGCTCTACCGCAAGTTGCTCCAAAAAAATCTTCTTGTAAACATTGCATAAATTCCTTTTCTTGGGATCTGCTAGCAACCTGATTTTCCCAGTCTACCTGCATATTAATGTCCTTCATGATTACTGTAGTAGAATTTTTCTTCTATGCTCTTTCTGTTTCTTGATTTATTTTCTGCCCCATGTTCTGACGGTTGCTAGGAAAACTGTTGATAACTCTCAACAGTGTCTTTTTTCTTTTGTAATTCCTCAACTAAATCCACAAAGATTCTATACCTTCCGACCCCTATATCGCTTCTTGCTATCGATTTAATCTCATTTCTTACTAACAAGGCAATTCCACTCCCTTTGCCCATCTGTCTGGCCTTCGGATAGGATGTACATTCATGGATATTCAGTTCCCAGCCCTGATTCCCTCGAAGCCACATCTCTGTGATGCCAATAATATTGTAGCTGCTGATTTCAATCACTGCCACAAGCTTAATTTCCTTGTTTTGTATACTATGCATATATAAGTATAATACCCTCCATCCTGTATTGACTACTCCCTCTCCTTGTTGCTCCCTTATCTGCTGTGCCTGAAGTTGGATCCCTGACCCTTTCTAAACGCTGTCCTATTACTTGTTCTGAAAACTGTAATATCCTTTCTTGAGCCCTGGCACCTTCACACTCCCTCCCCCATCTCACTCAGCATTTGTCTTAAAGCTCTACCTGCAGCCCCAGTTATGCAATTTGCCAGGATTCTGCTCCTAGCATAATTCAGGTGAAACACGTCCCATTGGACATTCCCCTCTTCCCCAGCACTGGTGCCAATGTCTCATGAATTAAAACCTGTTTCTTCAGTATCAATCATTGAGCCATGTATTTACCTCTTTAATCTTGTTGAGCCTGTGCCAATTACCTCCTGCCACAGGTTGTAATCCGTAGATTATTACCTTTCTGGTTCTGTGTTTTAGTTTAGCTCCGTGCCAGTCATATGCCCTCAGCAGAACCCCTTTCCTCTTTCTACCTGTATTGTCGGTGCCTCCATGGCACATGACAATTAGATCTTTTCCCTCCCACTTGAAATTCCTTTGCAGCCCAGCTGAAATGTCCTCAACCTGGGCACCAGGCGGGCAACACAGCCTTTGAAACTCTCAACCCTGGTCACAGAGAGCAGTGTCTATTCCCTGACTATTCTATCCCTGATTAGACATACATCTCTCTTTTCTGGCGCCCTCTTCTCCATACCACGGTAGTATGGTCAGTTTGTTCATGCTCAGACAGCGAGAATTTCAAACCTGTTAGACAAGCTTAAGCACTATCTCCTGGATCACTTTACCTGCTTCATTGTTGTCACACTACCTTGTCCCTGACGGCTGACCAAACTTATGATATTCACACTTAGGGGTGTGACTGCCTCCTGAAACAGTGTCCAGGTAACTCTCCCCATCCCTGATGTGTCACAGTGTTCAAACAGCTGACTCTGCCGCCTCAACTCTAAGCCAGAGTTTCTCAAGCAACCAACACTTGCTACGGAAGTTGTCACTATGAACCACAATGGGGTTCACCAGCTCCCACATCATGCAGCTACAACACTGGCTCTGGATCTCTAATTTATTTAATTAGTTCTTAACCAGTTTTCAAAATTTCCTACTGGTCTTTTAGTTTGTAATCTGTAAATATTTTGACTATTTACCTTCAATCTGGAAGTAACCTCTAATAGATAGTTGTATTAGCAGCTATTACCACCCAATGAATTTAAGAGTTTTCCTGTGGTGTCACTCTTTGTTTTGGTGTTGGGCCCCTGACTCTGGGATTCAATTTATCCTGTTAAAAAAGACTTCCAAACAATGTGCCAAACAAGGAAGCAAAAAGCACTTCTTTCCCTGGCATCAAATTCCCACACTGCCTCCAAATTCCCCAACCCCAAACTTGACTGAACAAATTTAGTTTGTTTTCACTTGAAGTTCAAAAGATGAAAGGGGACCTGATAGAAGTTTGCAAAACTATGAGAATTGTGGTAGATTAAGTAGTCAGAATCTTTTTCCTGGGGTAGACATAGGTTTAAGGCAAAAGTGGGTAAATTTAAAGGAGATGTGAGAGGCAAGTTTTTACTTAGAAGGTGGTAAGTGCTTGGAACGCGCTGCCAGAAGTGGTGGTGGAGATGGATACAGTAGCAATACTTAAAACAGATATATGAATAGTCAGGGAATAAAGGGGTGCAGGCAGCATAGACACAAAAGGTTTTTTTGTTTAGAAAGGCATCATTTGATGGTGCAGTCTTGGTAGCCCGAAGATGCTGTTCCTGTGCTGCACTGTCCGTTGTTCAATATACTCACTTGAGCTGTGTCTCACTTTGGATATCTCCTTCCTGACTGTGTGAAGCATGCTGATCTATTTTAATTCCACTTGGCATTCTACTGAAAGGCTGACATTAACCAGGCAGTCAGTGTCAAAGATAAAACACTGCTTCTAACAATTAGCTGATGCCTTCTTCCTTTTGTGTCTTACAGGTGCCAATAACCTCCTGTGTACATCTGTGGACAACTGCCCATCTCCAGCAGAAGACATGCCATCCATCTTCAAAGGCAACAGTATTGAGGCTCCAGATGAAATATCAGCAAGGGTGCCTCCTACACCTCAACACCAGCTCCATCTTGGTGGGTTTCAAAGGTTCACAGTTTGTGGGATGGGAATCCATTGAGCACTGCACAACAACTGTTCTACACATGGGTGAAGAAGAAATGTTCCAGACCATTCACAATCTGGGGACGAGGCACCTGCCTGGCCCTGGCAGGAAAGGATCCTGTAGTTTCAGTTCTAAGGGACTTTGCCTCTGATCTACCCCATTCATGTGACAGTGGTTAGGCATGTGGAATGCAATGGCCTTCATTGTTGAAAATCTGCACCAGTGCAATGAATCACGTGGCTATATGTTTGCCTCCATGGACAGCCTGACAACTGCTATGGAGTGACAGGTCCAATACTCTGAATAGCTGCTTGATGTATTCTATCTCCCCAGACATTTGCCCTCAGGATCAAAAGTATGACATGAAAGAGGTAGGCAACCTAGACCCTGCTCCAAGCAGTACAGCCTCACATTGAAACAGGGTGGTGCCATGAGGCTTCCAGTTGAAGCAGGATTTACACACCTGTCCTGCTGCAGTTTACATTCAGAACATTTTAGGGCCAGGCCCTCCACATTCACCCCAGCTGCCCTCCTCTGGACCTTCAACATTCAGGCTCATGTGCTCTACTTGGATCTGGCAAGGCAACATTCAGTATATCTGGACGATCCAGAGACAAATGTCCTGGAGTCACACCACCGAGCATTCATCGCGTATGGGCCTCACTGCTGAACATGCTCCTTTCACCTCATCACAGAACAGGAATCTCACTACGACACCATAAAAAGGTGAGGGAGAGGATAATATATTGAGTGCTTGTCAGTAGCATGGGTGAGACGATTCTATAAATAGTTGAGAAGTGCAATGTATCTTTTTTTCCATACATGTGGTTTTATTTGTGTCTCTGCATGTGGCCAGATGCTTTGATGCACTCTCTAACATCACTTTATGGACAGTAGTGAGGGCCAATGGATATATGCTGAGCAACTAATATATCATTTTTGAGCATGTACTTGGCTTTGGGTCAGTCCCACACTTTAGGCACTCCTGACGGGCCATGTGTGCAGGAGAACCAGTAATGCATTCCCCAGCAGAAACTGAACCAGGAAAGTGTCACACCTAGAGAGCCAAACACATATGCTGCAAGATCATAGAATCATAGAATCCCTGCAGTTCAGAAAAGGCCATTTGGCCCAGTAAGTCTGCACCAATCCTCTGAACAGCATGTCACCTTGACCCATTCCCACCCCATCCCTATAACATTGCATGGGTGTTTTTTACGATGGTTAACCCACCTAAACTGCACATCTTTGGACTGTGGGAGGTAATTAGAGCACCTAGAGGAAAGCTATGTAGACAAGGGGAGAATGTACAACCTCCACGCAGACAGTCGCCCAAAGCTAGAGTTGAACCTGGGTCCATGGTGCTGTGAGGCAACAGTGCTAACTACTGTGGATGAGAAACCCTGTGTGCTTGTGTGGCAACCAGTGCATAGGTCACCAGCCAGTGTCCCTTTCCTATGAGAGCCCACTGACCAATGATAAATGCAGCCACCTTCCTTGCACATCAGCTCACTTAATCCACCCATTCAGAGTGTGGCCACAGCTGTTTTATCCCCATAGAAGGTGACAGTGTGTGGTCCTTCAGCCAGTGGCCTCCAGCCTCAGCCTGATTGTGAGCCCCCAAACATCACCAACCCCTTCCTAGATGCCCATAGGATCAAGCCTGCTGTCTTCACATTTCCGCAAGTCCGCACCAAACAGTGGACAAACATTTACACCCATCTATCTTTCCCCATAACTCAATCAACCTGCCTCCTCTTTGTGTGGACAGATCTGACAGAATACCCATGGCCCACCCTCCAATAAGCCAACAGTGGTGAAACTTGCCCAGATCTCTCTAGTGGCTACACATATCCCAGACTACGGCAATCTCCAATGCCAACGACCTCCACTGCTCCCTGGGCTGGATCCCATGGCGACCATGACCTGTTTCCTGGAATGCAGGGGCACAGACTCCCTGTACAACACCATCCCAATCAGGCACATGTCTGTAATCAAAGCCCTGAACTTTGCCAGCCCCTCCGACTGATGGGTGTTTCCATTGGTGACTGAAGGTTACTCCCCTAAGACTTTGAGACATGTTCAATAGCTTGCTGCATCTGCAGTACGTTTGGTGTGAATGCTGCAGCCACATGATATTGGTGTGACACAGCTGTGAATGGTCTGAGGGCTGCTACGCAGAGTGGCCAGTTTTTTGGCTATGTGACTGCACCAACTGACACTGCAAGGTAGAGCAAGGAAAGGCATGTATACTGTGAGCGTACTGGTGAGCATCATTGTGGGTGTGGTTTAAGAGAGCAAACCAGCAATCTCGTTAAGCTGTGGGTGCACGCCTGTTCCTGTGTAGTAACTATGCCCAATGCAGTCATGCACTGCTGGTTTCCATTGTGCCCTGCTAGGCAAATCTGTGCTCCCAAGGGGCACTGCAAATGTATTGGAGAGGTGGCAAGGGCTCACCAAATTTCATATGTTAATGTCTGTTGATGAAGGGTATGTGCAGCCGGTACACATGATCGAAATTGTGTTTACCCTTGATTTATCTCCTCTAATTTCAATTTCTCTGTGCCTTTTCATAGATTTATTTTTTAAGTGTTTATGCAGTGCACTGATAAATATGATGACAAATCAGTATTGACAACCACTTATGGCGCTATATTGCTTATTCTAACAATACTTACGTGAACAAATATTCCTAACATCATGCTTTTATGTTTAAAGTGCTAGTTCTGAACTCAGGTTTCTTATTTATTTTACTCACCAACAAAAATTCATTATTTAGTCACATAAATCCTCATAGTTGTGAACTCTATCATTGGATCACACTTTAATCTTAAGTATAACTGCAATATAAATGGCTTGGCAAGTGGGAGAAGGGAGAACATTGTATTTACAGTAAATTACATACAGGGTAACTTTTGAAGCTTTCATAACTCCTTAAAAAATAATGGATTGAATCATAGGCCAAATACTAAATGTGAATACCCAGTGTAGAAACTGTAGATGGCCACCATTTTGAAATTTGATAATAAAGGAAAATAGGTCATTCAAAATCAAGTCAATGTGTCATGTTTTATGAAATAATTCTACAAGTATAAATATACAAATATATTCTACAAATATAACATCTAAAACTGTCAAATTTATCATCTTCATCACCAGCAGCATTTGGTTCAAAGAGGTCCTTGTGTTCATTCTGAGTCATTTTAGTTATAACAAACACAAGAACATAAGAATTGATACAAAGCATAACTACAGGAGTGGAATATATGGCCTTTTAGGCCTCCTCCAGCATTCAATATATTCATGGCTAATCAACTCCACTTTCCTGCCTGCTCGTTATATCTCTTGATTTATTGACAGTAGAAAAAGAAGTTATCTCAAGCTTAAATATGTTCAATGATGGAACACCTAACACCCTGTGGGCTGGAAAATTCCAAAGATTCACAGCCCTTTAACTGAATAAACTTCTCCTCATCTCCTAAATGATCGGCCCTACTCCAGAGATTCTTTCCCCATGTTCTAGAGTCTCCAGCCATTGGGAAGCAACATCTCAGTATTTACCCAGTCAAGGACATTCAGAATCTTATACATTTCAATGAGATCATCTCCATTCTTCTAAACACTCTAGAATATGCACCCAGTTAACTCAAGCTCTCATCATAAGACACTCCTCTTATCCATGGAGCAATCTAATGAATCTTCACTATGCTGACTCCAATCAAGTATCTACTTCCCAAATAGCACACAGTATACCAGATGTAATCTTGCCAAAAAACTGTGTAATTGTAGCAAGATTTTATTATTCCTATACTCTGGTCCTCTTGCAATAAAGGCCAACATGTCACTTGCCTTTATAATTGCATGCTGCATGGTAGTATAGTAGCATTGTCACAGGACTACTGATCCAGAAACCTAGGCTAATGTTCTTGGGGAAAATCAATTCAAATGGCTGTTGGTGGAGTTTAAGTTCAATTAAGTAACTCTGGAATTGAAAACTAGCCTCATGGTGACCATGAAACAATCACTGATTGTTGTAAAACCCATTATTTGGTCTGACCACCCCAGACCTACAGTCATGTGATTGACCCTTAATAATCCTTCTGAGTTTTAATGTTTTAAAAAAGATCTGTAGTTCGCGTTGTCGTTGGAATTGTTGGTTGGTTTGCCGAGCTGACTGGTTCTCACACAACGTTTTGTCTCCTTTCTGGGTGCCATTGCCAGTGCTGTCTAGCCTCCACTGAAGCACTCTTGTTCTGTCCCGCTCTGAATTTATGTGGTCTGGTCTGTCATGGTGGGCAGTCTTGTTTCCGTTTTTGCATTGTATTGGTACGTAGACGGGGTCAATTTCAAGATGTTTGTTTATCACACTGGTGGTTGAAAACCAGGCCTTCAGGAATTCTCGTGTTTGTTTTTGTTTTGCTTGTCCTAGTACTTTAACTTTGTAAACTGATGTCCTTCTCTGTCAGAGTGTATTGAAATGAGGGAAAGTTGGTCGTGCCATTTTGCTGCGAGCTGCCAGGATACATGAACACCAACTCTCAGCAAAACGGCACGACCAACTTTCCCTCTTTTCAATCCACTCTGACAGAGAAAGACATCAGTTTAAACGGGACAAAGTTACAGTACTAGGACAGGCAAAACAAAAACTAACACAAGAATTCCTGGAGGCCTGGTTTTCAACTACTGATACAATAAGCAAACACAGAAAAATCCCTACAGTGTGGAAACAGGCCCTTTGGCCCAACAAGTCCACACAGCATCCCAGTCAGACCCATCCCCCTAATCTACACATCCCTGAACACTATGGGCAACTTAGCATGGCCGATCCACCTAGCCTGCACATCTTTGGACTTTGGGAGGAAACCAGAGCACCCGGAGCAAACCCACGCAGACACGGGGAGAATGCGCAAACTCCACACAGACAGTTGCCCAAGGGTGGAATTGAGCCTGGGTCCCTGCCACTGTGAGGCAGCAGTGCTAGCCACTGAGCCACTGTCCTGTCCCCATGTTGAAATAGACCCCATCTACACAGCACTACGGTACAAAACTGGAAACAAGGCTGCCCATCATGACAGACCGGACCACATAAATTCAGAGCGGGGTAGAACAACAGCGCTTCAGTGGAGGCTAGACAGCATCGATGATATCACCCGGAAGGAAGACAAAATGCTTGCATGAAAACCAGTCAGCTTGGTGAACCAGCCAACAACTCCTGCCTTCTGAGGTCATCTAGCAAGCCAATCAGTTCAAGGATAATTAGCGGTGGTTACCAATTGCTGGCCTTGCTGGCAACATCCACATTTCATGAAAGAGTCAGTAATTTAAAACAGAAGACTGCATGCTTTTTTGAGCACGTGTTTCTGCGAACACTTCTTAAAAAAATTATATTTTAATCCTTATGACCAAATTGAATAATTTCACCCATTGCCACATTATACTCTACCTGCCACCTTGTTGTCCAATCACTTAATGTTTTTATTCATCGTTTCAACCTGAAAGTGACAAAGCTCAAAAAGTTTACAAGCAACCATTCCAACTGTAACCACTCCAATGTGCTTTCCTATGCTTACGCCGTTTTCCCAAGATCAATAAAGGACACACAACCTGCCAGAAATCTTGTCCTCAATGCTTTTTATGGATTTATTTAAAGATCACACTTTGATCTTCTTTTAAATTTGACGTGAGCATCGTTAGCACTTTTACTGAACTTCCTGTGAAAATCCCCTAGTGAAAGACTGCAGATACCAGGTACCAAGGCATCCTTCAATCCTTCACATATCTTAAAGTCCCACCTACCCTTTTGTCACTAGCAAGTGCAGGTAGACTATTCTTTGTTTCTTGATTTAAATTGTTGACATAGTTTGGAAGTGGCTGCGGCTCAGCATTTATACTTGCAGGACTCCATTGGTAACAATCTGACAATTTTAAAATGCTACATTTTTACTTCCTGTCCATTAACCAATTCTTTATCCAAGCTAATATATTACCTGCAACTACAGGACCTCTTGTTTTGCACTTTAGGCTTTTCTGTGGCACTTTGTAAAATGTGCTTTGGAAATCCAATTGCACTACTGGTTTCCCCTTATGTACCTTACTGATATATCCTCAAAACTCTCTCAAATTTTGTGAAAGATAATTACCCTTTCATAAAACTATTTCGACTATCTGATCAAAATATTATTTTCTAAGTGTGTCATAAAGATTTTCGTAACAATAAATTGCCACACTTTGCTGACAACTGATGTTAGGGAGACTAGCCTACAGAACAGTATTCAGCTAACCCTTGCATGACAATGGGCAATGACAAGTCAGACAGTAAAATATGGTGAGAATGGAAATCTGATTTTCTCAATGTCTAGAAAAAGAAGTCTGACTTTCCATCCAAGATATTTATGGTGAAACTGCAATCTTGTAAACGACAAGAGCCTATTTGCATATATTAAATTCTTATTACTAACTAATCTTGCCTTGCTTGTATCCAATTTGCCATTTTAGCAAGCAATGGAGGGAAACTTGATGATGACAATTCCTGACAAGGAAGTCAGAGTGGTACCCTGCAGCTGCACCACACTGCTTGCTCCTCCTGACCTCCAGCTTTGCGAACATCCCCAACATGTCAGGGTATGCTCATGAGAAGCACCCAACTGCTTTCTTTGACACATAGCCTCAACACATCATCATAGCATATCTCTGGCTCACTATAATATAGTTCACCAATGGAATACAGCACTTTGGAGTGCACTGACACTTTATATTGCATTGCTGCTGGCAGCCAGTTTGTATGCAGGACAAGCACCTATTCCATGCTTTGAAACAGGCTGCTGCTCAGAATCTTAGCTTGCTTTCCTAGTGCTCACTTATTTAATGCCTACTTGGATGTTCCCAGCATCTTGCCTTTGCCATAGTATTTTGCGTATTTCCTCATCATTCTGAGCTTCAAGCCTCGATGTACTTGTGTGCTGCCTTGCCTACAGACATTTGCCAGGCATCTTGTCAGCATTGATCAGACAAGGGGTGGACATGCCGCTGTATAGTACCTTGCATCACATGCCATCAGCTTACATGGCAATCTCACTAAATTTGGTATAATCAAGTGACCATGTCTGACAATTTAAGGGGAGTAGTCCTCACTTTAGTCAAAGGGATCTGTCATCAGCCATGACATCCTACTGTAGTTAGTCAAGGGCACCACCCAACATCAGTTCAGGGGCTTTGACTCAGTCAGTTGATCACTTGTGGAACCCAATACCCTGAATCACCCTCTAAGTCGCGCGGCCACTCCAAAGGGCCGCACATTGTCATCATCATTCCAGTTCTGGAAGCCTTACCTGGACCTCAGAGGTCTGCATTGAAAGGAAAAAGAAGCAAGAATATTGCCTGGCATTCATATCCTCCTGGCCCAGGGTCAGTCCTGCATGTCTAGGTCAATCAGTCCAGGGAGTAGTAATAAGTCAAGTCGGGAACTGCAGTCAGGGCTTCTCTTTTATTCTTAATCTTAACCTTTATGCTCCTTGACATACAGGGTTTTCCATTCTTGGTGCCATCCTTTGTCTTTACGATGTCTTACTTGCTCTGAACTCTCCCTTACTTCCTCTTGAAAGTGTCCCACTTGTCTGGCACTGTTCTATCTATGCATAGCTGCTTCCAGATCACTTAGGCCAAATCACGTCTTACCTTTGTAAAATTAGCCTTTCTCTAGCTTAGAAATTACATTCCCAGTCCACCTTTCTTCTTTTCCATAACTATCCATGATCTAACCGAGTTCTGGTAACAATCTTTTCCAAAAAAGTCAAAGGATTCTGGAGAAGTACCAGAGGATTGGAAAACTTTGAAAATGTGTCACCCCATTCAAGAAGGGAGGAAGGCAAAAAGCAGATAGCTATAGGAAATTAGCCTAGCATCTATTATTGGAGATGTATTGGAAATAATTATTAAGGAAATAATAGCAGATCATTTGGAAAATCATTATCTAATCACGCAGAGTCAGCATGGCTTAAAGAAAGGAAATTATGTCTGATTAATTCGTTACAGTTTTGGGGGAGTCTCAACCAGAGTGGATAGAGAGAAACCAGTAGATGTGTTGTATTCAGAATTCCAGAAGATGTTTGACAAGGTACCTCACAAAAAGTTAAGCCACAAGTTGCTGACAATGCATTTCGGAGGCTTCATTTCTTCTGGGAAAAGAAGAAATGCCTAATATTCTATTTAAAATCTTGCATAGTTTAAATTGTGTCATCGTCCCCACCAACCCACACACCTCACCCCAAAAATCTGTCAAATCAGAATGAACAGGCATGTACTCCTACTCTCATTATTTCATGCACTGCTGTTTGGTCACATGTTTCATAAAATTGCTTTTAATGTTGTAAGAACAACTTTAATTTCTGAACACTCAACTAATTAAGATTAGTTTAATTTTGTGTAAGTTTCTAAGGAAGCATTCAAGATATAAAATGTAAATGTCAGTCAGCAAACTATGCACATTACAACTTAAGTTGATAATTTATGCAACCTCCATACCTTGACACCAATCTGGAATACAGCAATCACATTGTGATACTCCTTTATATATGTGATCAACAATTAATGTTTTCAATCTAGTTGTTATTTTTCTCAAAGGGTAATTCTTAACCATGTGCAGGTAGTTCTCCTATAATGCAATAGTTGCAATCTTGTGTGACCTCGCGCTGTAGAAAATTGCCATGGAAAATCACATTATAGGGAAATCGCCATACATATACAGCAGAAAATTTGCGTTATCCAAACAGCGTCCACTATTCAGCAATCGCGTTACAGCCAATTTGCATTAACAAAACACACTTTACAGCAGAACTACCTGTGTATCTGTGTTCATGTCAGCATCATGATCTTTAATACAAGTGCATTGCTTTTTATGCAACATAATCTACATTATATCCAAGAAACTTGGTGCACTATTGTATCCTGCTAGTTTTTCAGCGTATAACATATGTAGTGCCACCTGCAACACCACTAGTTGTTCATCCTCTTGCTATTGTTAATTTTCTTATTTGTTCAGGAGATGTGGGTGTTGCTAGCTAGGCTGGCATTTATTGTCCATTCTTAACTGCCCTGGAAAAGGTAGTGGTGAGCTGCCTTCTTGAACCGTTCCAGTCTTTGTAATTTGACACAGCAATTGTGAACGATTAGCAGTGTAGATCCAAATCAGGATACAAACATATTAGAAGTATAAGTTGGCCCCTCAACACCCTGAGTCTGCTCCAGGATTTAATAGGATTGTGGCTGCTATGTTAGTGTTCCACATTTCACATTCCCATCTACCCTGATAACCTCTTGCTGCTTTGCCTAATAACCAGATCATATTTATCTCAAAAATATTCAATGACACTTCTCCACTGCCCACTGAGGTAGAGAATTCCAAAATCAAACCACTTGAGGCAGTGCAATGGCTCAGTGGCTAGCATTGCTGCCTCACAACGCCAGGGACCTGGGTTCAATTTCACCCTCGGGTGACTGTGTGGAATTTGCACATTCTCCACGTGCCTGCATGAGTTTCCTCCAGGTGCTCCAGTTTCCTTCCACAATCCAAAGATGTGGAGGCTGGGTGGATTGGGGGCTATGCTAAATTGCCTGTAGTGTTCAGGGATGTGTAGATTAGGTGGGTTGAAGGGGGATGGGTCGGTATGGACTTGTTGGGACGAAGGGCCTGTTTCCATACTGTAGGAATTCTATGATATAAGGTGACAGCCAAAGTATTGGAGGTATTATATTGGCATGGATAGAGAATTGACTAATGGGCAGGAAACAGCAAGTGGGGAAAAGGGATTCTTGTCGCAAGTTGGCAATCTGTGACCAATGTCATTCCACATGGCTTGGTGATAAGATCACAATTATTTACAATATATATTAAAAACTTGGAGGAAGTAAGTGAATCTACTGCAGCCAAATTTGCAAATGACACAAAAATACGTGGAAAGGCAGGTTCATAGAATCTCTACAGTGTGAAAGCAGGCTATTCAGCCCCTCAAGTCCATATCAACCCTCCAAACAGCATCCCACCCACCACCCCAATAACCCTGCATTTTCCACAGCTACTGACCTAGTCTGCACATCCAGGCAATTTAGCATGGCCAATCCACCTAACCTGCAAATGTTCGGACTGTGGGAGGAAACCTGCACAGGTGCAGGGGGAACATGCAAAGTCCACATAGGCAATTGCATGAGGGTGGAATTTAAACCAGGTGCCTGGCACCTGTGAGTTAGCAATGCTAACCACTGAGCCACTGTGCTATTAGAGGGGTAGAAGCAGGTCATGGAGAGATATTGATATGCTGAAGTAAATGGGAAAAAGTTGGTAAATGGTGTATAATGTAAGGAATGCAAAGTTGTTCATTTTGGAAAGGAAAACAGAAGATCAGAATAATACTTAAATGGAGAAAAACTGCAGAAAGCTGAAACACAAATGGATTTGGTTGTATTTACGCACAAGACACAGAAAGCTAGCATGCAGTTGTAGCAGGTAACTAGGAAGGCTAATGGAATGTTGGCGCTTATTTCAAGAGGATTGAAGGTTAAGACTTGGTAAGTCTTACTGCAACTGTACAAGGTGCTAATGAGACTGCATCTGAAGTACTGTCAATAGTTTTGATCCCCTTATTTTAATAAGATATCATTTCATTGGATGCAGTTCAGACAAGTTTCACTAGGATGATTCCTGGTATGGAAGGATTGTTGGATGAGCAAAAGCCAAATATGTTGAGACTCTACTCACTGGAGTTTAGAAGAATGAGAGGCAACCTGATTGAAATATATAATTCTAATGAATATCTATGATTTAAACCCAATTTGTTTTGATCATAACCCCCATTCTCACATATAGGCAGGCACAGATAAGGAATAATTTTAAAAGAAAATTAACGAGTTGTAAGTCACCAAATTGTTTAAGCAGTTTCAAGCAATGGTCGCGAAACCTTCATGCAATCCTCACATAATGAGTTATTTACCAACATGTGTGACTGGGTATCTTGAATTCCAAAGTAACCGATTAATGTAGAGATAAGAGAGAGAGATTTTCTGATGAAGGGTCTAGGCCTGAAATGTCAAGCTTTCCTGCTCCTATGATGCTGCTTGGCCTGCTGTATTGATCCAGCCCCACACCTTGTTATCTCTTATAACCGATTAATGTAAACAGCTTCCACGGATTAATGGAGAGTTTTACTCATGCCTTATAGACTGGGGTTCTTTTCACAGAATCATTCAATACTGGAAGTTAACTGGAGAAAAATCAAGGCACTGTCCAGTAGCTTTCATAGCTACACTGCCTTTTGCCTAAACAACAACCCAAACTAGTTCAATCTTGCGATTCTCTTTCTGTTTTGTTTTCAACATTTCCTTAGTACCACCTCCCTTTGATTGCCCCTTTAACATTTAAGCAGCTGCCAAACCTTGAACATAATACATCTCAGGTGTCTAAGTGTCTACAGCAGTCTTAGAACAATAATCAAACTGCAATTAATTTTCCAGACCAGTTCCCATAAACAAGTATCAGTTTGTTTGTTTTTCCCGTTTTAAAAAAACGAGCTACTGCTCAAATTCCAAAGTTCAACTCTCAACTTCAGCTCACAGTTCCAAACCAAAAGTGAGAAAAATAGAAAAAAGCAGTGATGGTCCTAACAATGGGCACAAGTGTTGGGGTAAGCTGTCAAATTGCTTGCACATTTATATTTGGACTTGGACTTTCTTTATTCTTTAGTTTTGTCTGCTTAACTTAAACCCCTATCTCTTCAAACTTTACAAAGTCTGTGATTGGATTGAAATGCTATTCAGTTGAAATATTTGCTGAATTGTTGCCACTCTATTGTGGCTCATCCTTTTACTTAAAATTCCACGTAAATGCATCAGCACTGGCAAACCCCTAATACTTAAAACAAATTTACATCTGGATCTGTGAATAAAAATGAACTGTTCAGCACCACTCAGTTATTTAATTAACACTTCTATTGATGTATTTGAAAGCAGATGAACTGAAAAGCTACAAAGAACAAAAATGGAACCATCTGGTGTGAAGAAAGCAATACAGAATTAATTGTAGTGGGAAGTAATCAAACTAGGAAAGAAAGGAGAAACAAAGTGCTGAGGAGCAGTGAAAGCAGTGATCAGTGCTGGAAAGCCAAGGCTTCTTCAACAGTGCCTTCCAAATGCATGACATCTATTGTCTATTTGAAGTGCAATAAATGTAAGCATCACTAACTCCAAGACTCAACTTCAAGTCACATCTCAGAGAGGATTCAATCCCAGACTCCACAATTTTTTGCATGAGTTGGTCTTAGGAAAGTGCTTCTAAAGCTGAATAAGCATTCTTTCTTTAATATCCTAAAAGGAATTACAAGAACAGGTTGACCAGGAGATATATGTGCTTAAATCAATGAAGGTGCTTCATAAGGCAAAAGAGATCCTGAGCTTTATAAATTGAGGCATAGCATTCAAAAGCAAGGAAATTGTGGTGAACCTTTATAAAATACTGGTTCAACCTCAACATGACCACAATTTTTAGGGCCAGATTTTAGGAAGGACATGAGGGCTTCTGAGACAGTGAAGAAAAGATATAAAAGAAAGGGTCTAGGATGAGGAGCCTCAGTTACATGGGATTGGAGAAGTTGGGACTTGTCAAAGTGAAGTTTGAAAAGAGATTCTATATAAGTATTCAAACTCGTGGAGGTCTGGACAGGATAGGGAAAATATTTCCCTGCAATGGAGGGGTCAAAAACAGAGGATGCTCATACGAAGTGAACGGCAAAAAAACAACTTTTTTAAGTAGTGTGTGGTTGTGTAGAAATATAATGTCAACATTCTTATGAGTGAACTTACAAGGCATCGTATTAAATGATATGACCTAGTCCCATGTTACCAGGTATCGTTATAACTCAATTTATGTATGTGCTGTAGTTATCCTTAAATGGAGGTATAATTAACCTTTTAATCTACATTTTCCCAGAAGTTCTCTATGGCACCCCATTTTATCACTAACATATAACTGCGAGCATTTTTTCCCTTACTTTTACTTTCCCTCTGCCACAAGTCACTTTGATTGAAGCATTAACCATCGGGCCAGCAGTGAAGCGCATGGCATTATAAGGGATTACAAAAACTCAATGACGTGGTAAATAGATGTTATCTACCTCACATTCCCTCTACCTTGCTGTTTCTTTCACATTGAGGACAGAGTGAAAGTTTGTAAAGTGTGTCTTAAAAATGGAATTAATCCATTTTCAAACAAAAAAGGGGAATGAAGGCATATTGATTTCTATGAATTTGAAGTTAACGATTACCTTGTTTCGATCAATAGCTATGACAAATGGATAAATATTGAGTCTGTGTCACAGGTACTAAAAACAATTGTGGTTTTGAGAAATTGTTTTGCAAGCAGTGTTGCATCAGCTAATGACCCACAGATTACATCAGAAGAACCTGAAATATTTCTGAGTAAGAATGGAGTGAAACAGACACCAATACCAAAATGTTTCCCAGAAAAGAATAGGTCAGCAGGAAAATGTACACAGATTGTGACCAAACCTCTGCAGAAGTATTTGCTAGGCGATGATCTAGGCAGAGATTTCTCTGACACAGGCTGGACAATCTTCTGTTCGATTATAGAATAACTTCATAGGATAGAACGGGTTGCTCACCGAACAAGTTAATGTTTAAACATGTTCTGCATACAAAATTTAGTTTGTTTAAGTTTGACAGGAAAGAGAAAATCAAGGCAAAGTGAAGATGCATTGTGAAGATTCCTCCCCTCCAGTGATCAAAAATGCCCTGAAATGCATCTCTTGCATTTTCCGCACTTCTGCCCTCACATCTCCTCCCCCCAACAAATATAAAGATAGACTTCCCCTTGTACTCACACATCACCCGACTTCCACCATCGACAATCCAAACCCACAACCAAAGAGATATTTCCCTCCCCACCCCTATCTGCCTTTCATAGAGACCACTCTCTCCATGACTCCCTCTTCTGCTCCGCACTCCCCACAAACCCCACCACAGCCAGCACCTTTCCCCGCAACTGCAGGAAGTGCTACACCTGCCCCTACACCTCCCCCATCACCTCCATTCAAGGCACAGAACAAATCTTCCACATTAGACAGGGGTTCACCTGCACATCCATCAACTTGGTCTACTGTATCTGCTGCTCCTGATGTGGCCTCCTCTATGTTGGTGAGACCAAGTGTAGACTTGGAGACCATTTTGTAGAGCATCTGTGCTCTGTATGCATCAAACGTTAACACTTCTGGTTGCAAACCATTTTAACACGCCTCCCACTCCCTTGGTGACATGTCCATCCTGGGCCTCCTCCAGTCTCACAGTGACACCACCCACAACCTGGAGGAGCAGCGCCTCATATTCCACCTCGGGAGCCTATAGCCCAATGACTCAATTCACCAGTTTTAAAATCTCCCCACCCCTGGCCTCATCCCAAGTCCATCTTTTCCTTTCATCCCTGCCTCCTTGATCTAACACAACGGTTCCATCTTCTCTCCAATCTATCTGCCCCTCCCAACCCACTGACCAAACCCCACCACTCCCTACCTGTACTCACCTATCACTATCCCACTTTATTTCTGAGGTCTATTTATTTCTGAGGTCCCTTCACCCTCCCCCATTTCTGAAGAAGGGTTCTGACCCGAAACATCAACCTTCCTGCCCCTCTGATACTGCCTGGCGTGCGGTGTTCTTCCAGCTCCATACTGTGTTATATCTACAAATAAATGAAATGTTTGTATCATATAATTCACAGGGAGAGCAAAGTCAGTTAGGGTCTTTGATTCAGCTGAACCAATGAATGTCATAATCCCAATCATTAAGTGAAGTTGTTAATCAAAGTCAAAGTCCAAGTAGTTGGAGATGTTGACAGAGCAGCGGCAAACTAATGGAAATACAGACATCCAGACTGAAAGCAAAAGAAGGCAGATTGGTTATTTGAAAGTGTGTAGGAAGTTGGAATTTAAAAAGTTGAATTTGTTCATTGTTGATGGTCAAGTAATAGTTTAGTTAAGCACAATCTGGTGTAAAGAAAAATATTATTTTTCAAAAGTAAATCTCTTTGAAAATATCAATTTTATATGTCTTGAACTTGATTACTACAAAAAACACAAGTATATAAGCCTCTAAACTAAAACAAAGAATTGCAGATTTTGGAAATTGTTGGAAAAACTCTACAGGTCTTGCAACTTCTTTGGGGAGAAAACAAAGTTACTTTTTGAATCTGGTGATTCTTCATCAGAACTGTTTGGTTCAAATCTGCTGATGCCAGTTAGGCATCAGTGGAGCAGCATTGTTGAAAGCATAGATGATAGCATTAAATTATAAAGGGATATTGATAGATATAGCAAAACTGCTGCAGATGGACTTCATTGTAAATAGAACATAGAACTATACAGTACAGGAACAGGCCCTTCAGCCCACGATGTTGTTCTGAGCATGATGCCAAATTAAACTCATCCCTCTGCCTGTCCTTGGTTCATATCCCTCCATTCCTTGCATATTCATGTGCTTATCTAACAGCTCCTTAAGTGCCCCAATCACATTTGCCTCCACTACCACCCCTGGCAGAATATTCCAGACTCCTATCACTCTCTGTGTAAAAATCTTGCCCCTCATTTCTCCTTTGAACTTTCCCCCCTCACTGTAAATACATGCATCCTAGGATTAGACATTTCAACTTGTGAAAAAGATTCCAACTGTCAGCCCTATCTATGCCTCTCAAAATTTTAGAGAATTCTACCAAATCTCCCTTTAGCCTCCACTGCTCCAGATAAAACAACCTGAGGTTTTCTACTGTCTCCTAATAGCTCATCCTGTCTAACCCAGGCGGCATCCTGGTCAACATCTTCTGCACGCTCTCCAAAGCCTCCAAAGCCTTCTTGTAATGAGGTGACCAGAACTGAATGCACTTCTCTAAGTGTGGCCTAACCAAAGTCTTATAAAGCTGCAATATGACATTCTGACTCTTGTGCTCAATTCCACAACCAATAAAGGCAAGCATGCCTTATGCCTTCTTCACCATCCTATCTACTTTCAGGAAGCTATGCACTTGAACCCCAAGATCCCTTTATACATCAATGCTGTTCAGGGTTCTGCCACTAATTGAATACTTTTCCTTAATATTTGATCTCCCATAGTGCAGCACCTCACACTTACCCAGATTAAACTCAATCTGCCATTTCTCTGCCCATTTCTGCAACTGATCTATATCCTGCTGCATCCTTTAACAAATTTCTACACTATCCACAACTCCACCGATCTTTGTGTCATCTGCAAACTCACTAACCCACCCATCTACCCAAATAACTGTGAGGTAATCCATTTTGGATCAAGAAAGGATAGATCAAAGCACTTTCTAGACGGTATGAAGTTAAATACAGTGGATGTCTACAGACGTCAGAGCTTGGGTGCATAGGTCTTTGATATGTCACGAACAGGTGCAGAAAATAACCAAGAAGGCTAATGGAATGCAGGCTTTTAATCTAGAGGACTGGAGTACTAGGATGCAGAGGTTATGCTGCAGTTAAACAAAACCCTGGTTAGATTACTGTTATGAACCAGACCAAACCCCTCAAAACATGTCAAGGAGATAGCCTAGACCCTAACCTCTTCTTATGTTAATGGCAAGGCCAAGCGTTGTGTTCCGGATGCAATTCGATTGTTCAAGCTATCTTATGCTGATCATATCAAATAGAATGTCCATTTGTTTGTTCACAACAAACCAGGTGCTGACTGCACCCAGTCTGAACCATTTGTAAAACTCGCACCATAGTGTCCAACCTTAGATGTGATTCTGCAATGGGACAACTTTTGCTGGATAACTCAAAATGTGCAAAGAATAACATTGACAACTAATTTAGGATTATCAGTCAGGGTTGCGGTGCAGCACACCTGTGTGCTCTGAAAGCTATATATATTAATACACAAAACTCTGTTCTTTGCTGACTGAAATAATATATATACACACTGTACCTGTTTCAACTCAAGAATGTTTGATTCATTCATTTTTCAGGGAAATGTTCTGAACAATCAGAGTCAATCCACCTGTTTTAAAAAGTAGACAAAGTCTGGACTGTCAGTCAACAATAAGAATGCATTCCCAGTGGCAACACATGTACGAATCAGAATCCACATTCAAACATATATTCTTCTCTCATACATTATAAATGTTGATTTTCCCATTGAATTGATGTTCTTGTGAATTGTCCTGATGAATGCAGACCAAAAACCAAATCAAAGACTAAAGTCTTTTGTCAGGAGTTTTGAAAAGTACAGGGCAGAGTGAGGAGAATACAGATGGGAAAAATAAATTTTCAAGGCACATTTTTGATAAAATTCGTGCAGAATGGGTGTCAGTGATGAACTGATGTCTAAATTCCATGACAGATTACTGAGACTACAATTTAATTCAATAGCTAGAATAATAAGATAGAACTATCAATACCAGTTTCAAATTTAAACAACTATTTCTCATGAATAGATTTCCACATGGAAATTAAGACAGTCACTGATCCATCCTTTTAAGTGCAGTTAAATCTAAAACTAGAAATAATGATTTATAAATATTTATAAACAGATATGACACATTTATACACATTGTTTTAGTGAAATAAGATAAATAATTTTCTATTAATTTCCAGATAATTTGGGATTAATTTTTGAAACAAGTAAGGTATATGATGGGAATCAATTATTTCCCTGGCTGTCATTGTCAGCAGATCATAAGTCAAAGTGAGAAATCACTATTCCAACCATACTGACTCCAACTGTTAGATACGTTTTGAAGGAGAAGCAGTTTGAAACTGTGAAACAATTCTTTGCAGAGATAATTTTTACTGTCTTGACTTCAAATATAATTGAGATTTAAGAACAATTGAAATTAATACAAAAGGTGAAATGCTGATTTCAAGTTCCTCTCTGTGGGGTCATCCAAAACAGTTACTTTGGATAAACACTGTACATTTTTAATACCATGCAATAAAACACTAAACTTGTTCTCAAAGTGTCTGACAATTTTTCTCTTCTTTTGGTCCACATCAGTTTCTCCACATTACAATGTTGATCTATTTTTGTTGACAAAATTCATATTATATTCTCCTGTTTGATGGTCCTAATCCCTTTAGTCAGTTAGGGGCTTTAGGGCATTCACAGCTTATTTGGACAGAGAAATAAAAACTTTTGATGTCTTCAGAATTTCTTTTTTTAAAATTGTTCGCTTTATAGATATGTGACTGTCTTTATTTCGCTGCCAAATTGAAGAAGCTCTGTGCCAGTACCAAGATGACTGAATGCTCAGACTTGGCAGTCATTACCGAGGACTCCAAATGTGTAGGTTAGATAATTAGTCATGGGGAATCCAGGGTTACAGAGATAGGGTAGGGGGTGGGTCTGAGTGGACTCAATAGACCAAATGGCCTGATTCCACACTGTAGGGATTCTATGATTTCCATGTGACAGATGAGCATCATATTCAGACAACCTAAATGTGAAAGAAGTTGTAATAAATATCACTCATCTCTCACAAGCTGCGAAGTCTTTGACAGCAGGTAACTCAGACATCGTGAATTCTTGAACCTTAACATTGATCACTGAAGTCAAGCTGTTTAAGTTAATGTAGACTATACTGAGGCGTATGCAATACGCAGGGATTGTGGTAGCACCTGGCCTGCTACACACATTCAGTCAGACTGAGCATGCAGTGATGATCCCTGATAACACTGTTTCATTCAATATTTTAGCTTTTCAAAGGAGGACACCTGCATTCACGATGGCTCAGTGGTTAGCAGTGTTGCCTTACAGCACCAGGGACCCAGGTTTGATTCCACCCTCGGGATGTGCAGGCTAGGTGGGTTAACCATAGAGTTCGAGGATTTGCAGGCTATGTTGGCTAGCCATGGGAAATGCAGAGTTACAGGATCTGGGTTAGATGCTCTTTGGAGGGTTGGGTGGACTTGATGGGTGGAATGGCCTGCTTCCACACTGTAGGGAATCTATAATTCAAGGCTTGGAAGTGTAAACTGAAAATTCACATCTGCATTCTCCCTCAAACAGCAGTGGCTGCTGAAAGAAGCTACACAATGTGCCACCTCTCTCCAGTTAAACACTGTCCTAAAGGATGTTCAAGCATTTCAGAGCAATTTAGCAGTCTATATAAATTTTGAAACTTTGAAGGCTCACTGATACTGGAATGGTGAAATGGAAGTATCTCAGGATCTTTCCCAATCAGCTGCCTATGATGAGGGATTAGGCTGCATAACACTCAAATATCACAAATAAAACAGAAAATGCTGGAGAAACATAGTAGGTCTGAAAGTATCTGTAGAGAGAGAAATGGAGCTAATGTTTTGAGTCTGATGTAACGGTTCTACAGAACCCAGATATCACATGCTGATGGAAGCCTTAATGACACCCAACCTTAGCACCATGCCATGTTACTGCCCTAACTCACTGACTGCTACTTTCACGCAAATGGTGAGAAGTTATAAGATGCAGATACTTTGAAGTGAGATAAGCTGAAGATACCACACGCATTGATATGAAAATATTAGTCATCAGCAGAAATGGCCAGGACCTCGTGCACTGTGGACTGACCAGTGACTGTTTGACATCTAATCAACAGAATGTTACACATTAAGGTCCAATCCAAGCTCATTCATCCAGGAAGCAGGTTTTAAATAGGTCCTGAAGAAGAGTCACATTGGAATCAAATGTTAAGACTGTTTGCCTCTACACAGAGACTGCTAGATATGCTGCATTTCTCCAGCATTCTCTGTTTTATTTCAGGTTTCCAGCACCCGCAGGAGGTCAATTTTATTCAATTAGTTTCTGTCTGGCCTCTTGCATAGAACTGTGCGTAGCTCTACCATGAATCATTGGATGTCCTTCTCAGTCAATGTCTTGATCCTCATCGTCATTCTCAAAACAGTGCTATTGGTCGTTCATTTTGTCTGAATCCAGGTTATCCTCAGGTTCCTGCCTTCAGTCATGGAGGGTACAGTATGCCACAATGATGTGGCACACTCTTTATGAGCCACATCAACCCTCCCTCCAGCTGACCCCAACTCCACCCACCAGTGTGGTCCAGGCAGTGAAATGTCATTGTCATGGTCAAAGAATGGACACAGATGTTTTGCCATTTTTTTGTCGTTTTGAGGGTTTTAAAAGTGTCATAAACCATTTTAGGAGGGGATAGCTTTTGTCTCCCAGTAGTTATCACTATATGAACAGAAGATTTTGGAAGGAAACAGGAATCAATGAGTTCTCCAGTGTGTAAGAGTCAGGGCAGCTCTCTGAATACCTGTGCTGACTTCCAGAAGGCATCAACAGTGACAGATAGGCTAGACATTGATAGAGTGGAAGTCTGTACTATAAGCAAAATCTTCAGATTGGCAATATCTTGCTCTTAAAGCAACATTGATGGTGTATACAGAGCCCTGGATCTGGCAGAAGCCAGCTACTATCCTACTGCTGAGCTGCTTGGCTCTCCATGCCACAATGGAAGGATATAGATTGGTGTATTATGAAGGAAATGGTGTCAATGATATTCCTGAAATATTGTGTATCAATAATTTGGAGAAACCACAGAGATCCAAAGTTACTCTTTACAAGCATAAAGGTTCATGACAGCTGTGATCTTGAATGCCATTGGAATAGCCACCCATTCCGTCTGAGTATAGATACTGTTTCAGTACATGACACAGTTTGGTGGTGATGGACCAGTATGTCCTTAGTCTCTGCCTTTGTTGTGTTTTCAACAGCTGTGTATAATGACAGCAAGCCTGATAGCTCTGGAGTGTGGTCATTCTCCTCTGCCTGCTCAGGGACTCTTCACCTGCTGCTTCTACCTCTGAAAGATGTGCAGCAATGATTGGAGATTGTTGTTCTTGCTGGGCTTTGTGACAAAGTTATAACTACCATCTTCCTCAATCCTACTGTCTAATTTCTACACAGGTCACAAGGTTCCATCTCAGATGTGTGAGCTATTAATCTGGGGGAATATCAGATTTGAGTTACACATCAACAACAATATTTCTGATCCCTCACACGATGAATCAACATGTAATGCCCCAACACAGTGCATTCTGGAGACTTCTGAAATAGGCCAATGTCATGCCTCAGTATGGACCTCTGAGCTATGTAACTTTATCCTGATGTATGCTGCTGCAGATTCAATATGTTATTGCTATGTGGATGATTGAAAGTCAAGTATGTACCCACTGTAGTAGCATCCCCTCCCCAAAAAAGACCACCCGTGAACATCAGGAACCGTATCCTTTCATACTTACAGGTCAGTGCGAAAGCATGGCAGCTCTAAACCAGTGATTTTGGTGTCATCTGCAAACTTATTAACCACACCTCCTATCTTCATATCCAAATCATTTATATAAATGATGAAAAGCAGTGGAACCAGCACCAATCTTTGTGGCACACCGCTGGTCACAGGCCTCTAGTCTGAAATGCAACCCTCCACCACCACCCTCTGTACTCTACCTTCGAGCCAGTCCTGTATCCAAATGGCTAGTTTGCCCTGTATTCCATGTGACCTAACCTTGTTAACCAACCTACCATAAGGAACACTGTTGAATGCCTTACTGAAGTCCATATAGATCATGTCCACTGCTTTGCCTTCATGTATTTGGCTTTGAGTTTCAGTTTAATTATTGTTGTTGCATGTACCAAAATACAGTGAAAAGTGTTGTTTTTGCATGCTAATCAGACAGATTGTACCATACAAAATACATCAGGGCAGCAGAACAGAGTGAGAGGAAGTAGAAGTGAGCTGTGCGGGGCTGGAGGACTATCAGCTTGGAAGTGGAGGCGGGGAGATCACCGGATGAAGTGAGATCAGTAACCGTGGTAGATACAATGGCCTAATGTGTCATGGTGGGGTCATGGTCCAGGAGAAGGTAGGAGGAGGTATCTGAGAGTTGGCGCTCAGCCTCTGCAAGGTAGGGGTCAGAACGCCAGACTACAACAGCACCACCCTTATTGGCAGGCTTAATGACAAAGTCAGGGTTAGATCTGAGTGCACAGAATGTAGTCAGTTCGGAGGGAGATAGGTTGGATTTGGTGAGGGGAGCAGAGAAATTGAGGCGACTAATATCACATCGACAGTTCTCAATGAACAGATCGAGTGCAGGTCAAAGGCCAGAGGGAGGGGTCCAGGTGGAGAGAGAGAGTTAGAACTGGGCAAAAGGGTCTGTGGGATGGGGAGAGGTCTCTAGTCAACAGAAATGAGCATGGAGGCGAAGACGGCGGAAGAAGAGTTCAGCATCATGTCGTGCCTGAAATTCATTAAGGTGGGGACACAGAGGAATAAAGTTGAGAACTTTGCTCAGTACAGAGTGTTCAGCATTGGACAGCAGAAGGTTAGGAGGGATGGTGAATACCAACAGGAGATGGGGGGTTTGGGGGTGGGGAAGGAGTCAGAGGGAAGGGGAGGAGAGGAAGGTTCCACAGGGCCATGGGTATCTTTGACTTGTTGCATCTTGTGGGCCTTGATGCCTGAAAGGAAAAGAAAATGTTTCTTTGAGTTGTTGCATAATCACCTTGAAGAAGTTCTGCTCCTCTCTCCAATGGGATTTCCATTCCAATCTCTCTTCTTGCCCACCGACATTAATTTCACTGTCACTCCTGGTGTTTGACCAGGTATTTGCTAAAACTCGCTTCCACAGCCATATCACATTCCCCAGTGACTGCCTCCGGCTCAGACTGACCCCACGTGGATTCCAACTGAAGTTTCATCCCTCGTGTTTTGAATCCCCCAGGATCACAGATATCTCCATGATGCTCAATGTTCCACAGACAACTGCTCTCGCCATATCCTGAGATCCATACTCAGTGCCATCCAGTGCCACATGCACACTCTCAACCTTTCTCTCCAACAGCAGCACAGCACACTGGCTCAGAGTTGCACCACTCCTCAGTTCCACTTCATCCTCCGGCTCATTTGTCGTACTAACAAAAAATATTTTCTTTGCTTTCCACCGGGACCTTCCCTCCAGGACACCCTGGTCCACACTTCCTTCACCCCCAACACCAGCTTCCCCCCCCACGCCCCCCCCCGCCCCCCGCATAGCCCTACAGCACCTTGCCCTGCAACCAATGAAGGTGCAACACCTGCCCATTTACCTCCTCTCTCCCCAGCATCCAAGGGCCCAAACATACCTTCCAGGTGAAGCAACACTTCACCTGCACTTCCCAGAATCTATACTGCATTGGCTGCTCACAACGTCGTCTCCTCTACATTGGGGAAACAAAGCATAGACTAGGTGACCGTTTCACAGAACATCTATGTTTTGCTCGCAAAAAAGACCCTGAACTGCCCGTTGCCTGCCACTTTAACGCACCACCCTGCTCCCTGGCCAACATCACTGTCTCTAGCTTGCTGCAGTGTTCTAGCGAAGCTCAATGCAAGCTAGAAAAATAACACCTCATTGTCCACTTGGAGACCCCGCAGCCCTCTGGACTCAATATTGAGTTCAATAATTTTAGGACCTAAACACTCCCATGTCTCAGCCCCCAAACCCACACACCAGGACTTGTTACCACATAGCCTGCTAGTACACACCATCCTGTTGTTAGTCACTTATAGTCCCCATTAACAACCATTCACCATCCCAGCCTGATCGTTTTCAACTCTTTGTCTGTTCAACTGCTCTTGTCTCTCTTTAGGCTCTATCCTATCATTTATTCCGTACTTCATCCCCCTCTTTTTTCTGCATATAAACTGATGTTTTCCCAGCCACCATCAGTTCTGAGGAAGGGCCATCGGACCCAAACGTTAACATTGTGTTTTCCTTCACAGATGCTGCCAGACCTGCTGAGCTTTTCCTGCATTATCTGCTTGTTTCATCTGGGCTGCCTGGTGGTCACCCATTCCCTCTCTGCTTCCAGGCCTGCTCGCCAAACCTTATCTTTCTGAATGTTTTGTATCCCTCTTTTCCTCTCTTCAGTTTAGAGAAAAATTGAAATGTGGCAAGCATGGAAAAAGTATTGGACAATACTGCTGCACAACCATATTTATTATGAGTATGTATCTCCATAAGGGATTGGATGGAGTGTGGAATTTAAAAAGTTGTAGAGTTAATGATGTCCCTTTATGTAATGATATTAAAAGAATATGCAAATATTTCCAATTTTGCCCTTTATGGTTAGTTAATATAATTGTTCTTATATATCCTTTATTACAGTTACTGTATCACTGAATAAAAAAAACTAATGCCAAAGTACATTTGGTTATCAACTTTATTTGCTACCATACAAAAAACTGTATAGTATACAACACATGTTCTGTCTCCTCGTAAGAAATAGCAATTACATGAACAGCCATCAATGTACAACCTACACAAACATAAAAATGTACACATCATCAGGGCTGAAAAATGCAAATTTTACAATAAAGTCTAGCATTATTAATGCAGTTTGACACAACAAACAATTCAGTGCACGTTACAAAACACATCAAGTGTGAACCAGTTGGAAACAATAAATATTAATGTACTACACAGAGATACCTGAGCCAAAACATTGAACAGCACATTTAACTTAGCTTCAAGCAATTACAAATAATAGTTATGAATGAGTACACTAAAGTGTAGACAATTACAAAATAATTATATTTTATATATAAAACTGAACTTAGACTTTTTTTAAAAGCAGTGCTTTACTTTAAGATTCTGTATATTACCACAATATTGTATTTATAAAACTGTAATTATTTTCATGTGTGGTAGCAATTAGTTCCATGATTCTCACTATATTCAGCAGATACATAATGACAGCAGTAACAATCCATTAGGGCTCCGGGTCTGTACTTTTTATCAGGGCTCTGTGCTCTTGCATATATTTTCGAGGGGAATCTTCTCAAAACTATAGATAAAATTGCTTCAGAATCCAATGCTTCCAAATATTAAGGCAAGATCACAGATGTGTCATATACGTATGTTATATTCCAAAGAGAATTCAATGCACACATCGTCACTGCATTACAGATTTGCCTTGATGTTCTGGAGGAATCGGCTCCTGCTTGTACTTTTTGTGGGTTGCTTTACTTTAATAATCACATCATTCCAGGCATCAGTACATTGATAAGATCTAATAGTGGTTATTTGCACCTCAGCATAAGTAGTAATACTGAAAACAAACAGAAATAGACAGGAAGTGGCAATTTTGCAAAGTGAGTGTAGTGCTGATGATAATTCAGTGAAACGGGTTCTGTGGATATTTGTAGAATTGAAAATATACAGGACTAATGATAAATCAAAAAAAGCAACAGTGGCTACATTTTCATGCAAAACACATCAACAGAAAGTTCTGTGTGAATCAGTAACCTGACAGTGTCACTGCAGTTTCTGCTCCGTTGTTAGTTTGAGCAAATGAAAACCACATTTGTTGCATGACAAGTTGAAACAAGCTTATCATCTGCAATGTGGGTAGTGTTTCAATAACAAAAATTAGTAGCTGTAAATGGAAAAAACAATTCATTCCTTTTAACAATTAATTCTGTACGGTGTAAAATCTAAAATGGGCTTGAACCCCATGCATTTTTTGCACAAAGTTGCTCGATTCAGACCGTTCTTTTAAATTGTGTAAGAATCTAATTCTATTCAAATGAATTAAAAATCAATGGGTTAATTTCATTTTAAAACATCCAAGCAAATTGTTCTTGACTAGTTAAAGGTGCTGATGAATTCAAATTTAACCAGAGGCATCCAAGCAATCCAGAACAACTCAGCTTCTTGCACTATCTGACCTTGCCCCTCTCGAAAAGGCAAATACGTTTACCCAAAAATTTGGGACTGACCATCAGATCTTGCTCATGAACACTCGCTGATTTAGCACAGGAAATTAAGTGTCGGCCAGCCAATTAGCAGTCACCTAACAAGAAGGCTAGACAATTAGACCTGGGAAGGGGGATCTTTGTGCCCAATTGGATATGTAGGATGGCATGATTGGTGTGAGTGGAATTAGGTTTCAAACTAGAATTTCATCACTGACACCCGTTCAAAGGCATGTTGGCATTGGGTTAGTGTCAATGTCACAAGAAATTCACATCTGTTGACAACACTGCTTGAAGGAAGCAGCATCCACTATAGCACTGGAGCAGCAGTAGGCTCATCATGTATTTTTCATTTTGGGGACCACTGTGCCTGTAGTATCTCATTCAGGACCCTTCTCGGGAGGAAATAATATCATACCACACCTGTCTTCTTCCCCATCTCAGTAATAAGATCAGGAAAAGACCTGTATTCTACTCTTTAACTCTGCCTGCCTCTCCGCAGGGGTTGAAAGGCTTTCTATCTCCTATTCTCACTACCTATTGTAGCTGCCATGCCACATGGTGAGGCTCAGACAGGAACAGCCCCATGGTTTAATGAAGACTTGCTGCTGCTCCTCAGACTCAATGTCAGAGAAAGCATCTTCTCTCATTAGATCACATTCTACAAGGGACTCTTCTCTCTATAACACAGGCTGCATATGACAGAGCAGACCATGAGACAAGAACCAGAGAACATGGCACATTGACACCTCTTTTTGAGCAAACCAGTGGTCTGTCCTGGTAGGCGCGTGTGTCTCATTGTACTGCATCTCAGCCTCTGTATGCATCTCTTCAGCACGTATGTCTTTGTTTCCATGAAGCCACTCCTCTAATGGAACTAGTGAACAGAATATCTGTGGCATACGGGAGCACCAAAGCTATCATCATAGCTCTCAGGATAGTAGGAACAAATCTGCCTGATTCTTTGTTGATGGTCACACACAACTTGAGCATTGATGAAATGAAAACATTTTACAATTTACAAATGCTGTTGGCTGGTCTGATGCAGCTTTGATGGGACACATGCATGCAATCTACCATGGTTTGAACTTCAGGAATTCAGCAACATGCATCAAACCTCTGGCTCCCTCTTTCTTGTTCCATTAACATCATCAGCAGTAAAGATGTTGCTCTGTGACTACCTTTATTGAATGATGAGCTGCAGTTTGAGATGTGCCACAAACATTTCCAGCTAGTTATTGGAATGACGTCAATGCATAAAAGCTCAGGCTGCACATACCTTGAGAGTGACAGGCCACCAAAGCAATTTGCCTGATCTCCCCAAGACCCAATTCACAAAGAGAGCTCACTGTCTCAATGGAGAGATGCAGTCTGTGAAGATATTGGCTTTCTGCATCCTCCACCTGTAGACTCTATGCATAGTTTGCTCCTACTAGGATGACAGTTGTAGTTACCTGTTGTATTCTGGCATTTACTCACACCAGGTCCCTGTCACAGTGAAGGAACCACCTTCAGAGTGCACAATCAGCAGTGTGACAGTGATCACTAGCATCTCTACTGGAGTCATCAGTATATTGAAGCCTTCTTCATTTCAATTTCTCCTTGTTTGTAATATCATCCTCTAAAAACTGAGGGGGAGAAAAGTTTACTGCCAGCCAAGTTTACTGTCACTTTCAGCTGCAGACTCAGCTGTTACATGTCGTGTTTGGTTGTTTGCTAGCCTTTCTATCTGCTCTTCTACTGCCTCTTCAGACCTGACATAAATCACACAAAATTTTCTTTTCCATGTGGTTAACTAAAATTGCAGCGATTTGCCTCTTTAACTGGCTATCTCCAGTCAGGTAGGTCTCTGCCCGCTGATTATGTTTTCGAAATGGTTTCTGATTGTAGCACCTACTTGCCTTCTGTCCTATCGGAAACTATCAGGATGACATTGATTGTCACTCTGACAGGGTAAAGTCCTATTTTGTGCAAGAACAGGAAGGAAGAAGTGACCTGCATGACTGGAGGTGGCCCATTTGATAGAAGGTGACTCCTCCATCCAATTGGAGGTGGCCTGCAAAGCTGGAACTGGCCTGCCTGACTGGAGGTGACCTGCCTGACTGAATATTCGGTAAATGGGGGTGGAATAGAAGCCTAGATGCAAGCCTGAGAGGCTGGTATCTACATCAGATCTATTTCTGACATTGGCACCATGGTATAGACAGCCTCTACAGCTGAAAGTTCCATATATAAATAAAGAGGTTGTGTTATCTGTAGCCAAACCCTGATGTTTGCGTGATCTTGGGACCACCACACATCACCATGATCTGGAAATAGCCCTGTAAACATCAGGAACACCTCAGTGAGGGATGGGAGTAAAAATGGAAAGAAGTAAATCAAACAATACCGTGCTACCTCATTTCAAGAAAGGAAATGCAATCCCAACTTAAATCCATCCCTTTTCCCCCTCTACCAGTGACAATATTCTGAAACAAAATATATTAGGTTCCCAGAATAAAATGCTAAGGAAAACCTATTCATAGCAGAAAACACCCTGAAACAGAAAATAATAATTTGTACCTATATTATGCTGAAACTAATTGCACCTAAACAATATTTTCCACTTTACCGACTGCTAATACCAGTGTTTAATCTGTTATAAATCTCCTCTCAAGTTTAAATGCTGGTATTGATTTTATAGTGATACATAGCTAATAGACAAGAATAGTAGACCTTAATGTTAACTTTGACTAAAACTGCAAACTTATCTCTGACTTATTGAGTACATGTATGTTGCCTTTCTCACTGCACTATATTTGAGTCATGCTGGTGTCCTACTGTGGAAACGTGGAAGACTTCAGTAATGCATTTAAACCTAGTTCCCATCATGAAAATGGGAGCCTGATTGAAAGTTAACATTTCCAGTGCATCTTTACAGGGCTCGGGAAACACAGCAGTACAAGGCATTTGTGAACTGCTGGTTTAAGAAGGTACCTTTCACTACACTCCATGTGCATCATGACTAGTAGAAGTACTTTCTCCAGTGTTTAACAGAAGCATTTGGCTTTCCTGCGTCCATCACCACCTCTCTTGCACCTTGTCATAAATACAAGCGTTCCCTATCCCAAGCACTAATGTTCATTCCATATCGCCAACACGACCTTCTCCCTGTCAATTTCATTCCTCTCTTCCTACCTGATTGCTGCTATCTTCTGATCATCCCCCAGCCTCGATCACAATGTTACCTCCAATAGTCCCCATTTGCAGCTTTCTTTTATTTGTTTGTGCACAGCTTCCTAATTTGGTGAAGTTATGACTGCTCCATTACAAATACTATCATAAATAGTGCCATTTTATTAATAAGTTAATTCTAATATGTAACTGACACTTTTTCACCAAAGAGGTATTCAGTTGACAGAAAAGATTTGAGCAATTTTTACCCCAGTCATGTGGCTTTAAAATGTAGAGAAGTGTCTGAAGATGGTGCAGAAGTTAAACAGGTGAATTTATCTTGAGAATCAGCAGTACGGCAGGTGATGGCATTTCTAGTGATAACCTTTTCAAGCTGGATGTGCTAGAACTACCATGCAACAGATTTAATGTCTGTTTGGGATACTAAAAATAATGCAGATAAATGACAAGCTGTGAAATTATATTTATCTCACACCACAGTGCTGAAAATATGAAATGATAACTCTTTTAATAATATTTTACAGTAATGACGAGATTGTTATTGCTATTGAAAAGATAGATTTTTAGCGCTACTTCTGGGACATTTTCAGAAGTTTGATTTCACGGTTAATAATAAATAATACTAAAGGAGTTACGTTAAATTAGGTGAGGTTCAACCCTCATGGAAAATGTAAGGAAAATATTGTTACTAATGTGACCATCTTCAAAAAAATGCCACAAATTCCTTTGCATGGAACACAAAATAATTCAGATTCTAATGATACAACCCACAGAAAGTACATATAAGAGGATAGTCCTGGTATAGAGTACGAAAAAACAGTCAGATCGCAAGAGTAGCCCTTTAATTAATATATTTAAGGAAAAGGATGCACAAAACATAGCCATTGGAACAAACCTTATACCTAGCACCACTGATTAAAAAAATTACATTCTGTGCGTTAGCAACAAATAAATATGCAAACTTAACAGGCAAACATTTTCAGTCATTAGCTGCTGTCTCAAACACAAATACGTGTACACACTTAGACTCATTCAAGCACACACAGGTACAAGAACACATACATGCTCGTGTGTGCATGTGGTACCTACACCCATTCACACACAAAGGCAGTTTTTAGCTAATTTATGATGTAATATAGTGTACAAGAAATCTGACATTTTACAGTTTAAAAAAATCAATAAAAACATTTTTGTATAAGCAATTTGTTGAGATTTCTCTAGTTTTTTTGTTTCTCTGTTACTGTACAGTAGTCCCTGATTTACAGATTGCATCTGTAATGAACTGTTGTCAGAATGAGTATTTTGCAAAACAGGTGCACTGCTTTTAAATTTCCATTAGAGGGCAGTGTTTCACATTACACTTTTTCTTTTGCGTGATCCTTTGACAGTTGATCGCTTTGTTGGTTGTACAAAATGCAATATAAAAAGTAACGAATATATACATATATCTAGCAAAACACAGTGATAAGAAAATAAATGCATCAGAACACAAATGATCAGAATGAAAAAAAATTCTGAAACTAACAAGAGACATAAATAATTTTTTTAGTTATTTGTCATTCAAGCGCAAATAGAAGTCACTTATAAAAAAAAGTGTTCTTAACGTTTTTCTAGAACCTACATATGGAAATAATTTTATAAACCTCTCCCAGAAAGTAATTTCTTCAAATATAATAAGGTTTGCATAATTAAAACAACTAAAAAGAACTTAAATTAAAAACAATAAATAATAATATTATATAAAATAACATAATCACACATTTTTACATCAAATTATATTTTTAAAAAACTGGTGAGGAAAGTATCTGGAGTTAGTGCAGTGATCTAGATGCCGTCATCCCTTCCAAATTGCTTTAAAAGCGTCAATGTCTCAGCATAAGACCTACCTGGGCTGGATAGGAAAACTATTAAGAATCAATACTGCACAACATTCTTTAAATTTCATTCATGTTGAACACAATGTGGAAGTTCTGGTGTTGGACTGGAGTGGACAAAGTCAGAAGTCAGAAGACTCCAGGTTATAGTCCAACAATTTACTTGGAATTACACAAGCTTTTGGAGCACAGCCCCTTCATTAGGTGCAGTGAGAGAGCAGGGCACACACAGACACCGAGTTTGTAGGCAGAGAGATCAATGGCACAGAGATCAAAAGACTGGTGTGAGTGGACTGTCAGATGATAGTCTCTGCAGGTGACCAAGAGTGTTAGACAGTGTGTAAAGTGTTTGTAAAGTCAGTGTCAGTACTGTACTGTCAGGGCAATCAGGCGAAGCCATAGGAATATACAAGAGGTGACATCCCAGGCCAGACACTGCATTATAGGTGTGAGGCTTTGTTCAGAATCTATTTCAGAGTTTTAACCTGGAATAAGGCTGGTTTAATTCCGAAAGCTGGAATTTATAAAATGCTACACTGACTGACTGTGACTACAAATTGTGTGTTTTTTGAACAAAATAGAATGTATCTGCAAATAAAAATGAAATTATTCAGCCCATAGATCCATATGTGTGTTTGTGTGTGTGTGTGTGTGTGTGTGCATGTGTGCTTGAGAGAGTGTGTGTGAATGTTGGAGAGTGAGTGTGTGTGTGTATGGGTGTGTGTGGATGTGAGTGTGTGTGTGTGTGAGAGGGGGTCTGTGTGAGTGTTTTTTTTTAGAAAGAGCATGTGTGTGCATGTGTGCGTGTGTAAGACAGTGTGTGCATGAGATTGTGTCTGAGAGTGTGTGTGTCAGCCTGTGCACGTGAGTGTGTGTATGTGTGTGTGTATGTGGGTGAGCGTGTGTGTGAGAGTGTGTGTGTGAGAGAGAGTGTAATAAGTAATTAAAAACTGTGCAAATCAATTAAGGTAGAGAGATCATAACAAGTTATCAAGGCAATGCTGCAAAAACAGGAAAGTAAGGAACATTTACAGATACAGAAGTGTGGTGGGGGTCACCTGTAGCGCAACGTGAACCCAAAATCATGGTTTAGGCCATCTTCATGGGTATGAAACTTGGTTTTCAGTCTCTGCCCAGCAATTCTGCGTTGCTGTGTCTGCCTTGGAGGATTCTTCCCCGAAGATCGGAAGCTGAATGCCCTTGACCACTGAAGTGTTCCCCGACTGGGAAGAAACATTCCTCTCTGGCGATAGATGCACAGTATCCATTCATCCGCAGTTGTAGTGTCTGCATGGTCTCGCCAATATACCATGCCTCAGGGCATCCTTGCCTGCAGTGTATGAGATAGACAATGTTGGTCGAGTCACATGAGTATCTGTCATATCTACACATGTGATTCAGTCAATGTTATCTATCTCACACGCTGCGGGCAAGGATGCCCCGAGGCATGGTATATTGATGAGACCACACCGACGCTACAACAACAGATGAACGGACACCATGCAGCAATCTCCGGACAGGAATGTTCCCTCCCCACCAGGGAACACTTCAACAGTCAAGGGCATTCAGCTTCTGATCTTCGGGTAAGAGTTCTCCAAGGCAGTCTCCGAGATACACAGCAACACAGAATTGCTGAGCAGAAACTGAAAGCCAAGTTTCATATCCATGAAGACGGCCTCAACCATGATCTTGGGTTCATGTCGTGCTACAGCACCACACGGTTCTACATCTGCAAAATCTTCCCTATTTTCTTTTTCTCACTGCATCACTTTGATAAATTATCATGATCTCTCTACCTTAATTAGTTTGTACAGTTTTGAATTACTTATTACGCTCACTCACACACACGCACACGTACACTCTCACATACACACTTTTACACACTCTCAAACACGCACAGTCTTACACACACACACTCTTTCAAACACACACACTCTTTGACACATGCACATGCACACACCCTCTCACACAAACACAGACAGTCGCACAGACCCTCTCACACACTCTCTCACACAAATATACTCTCTCTCACACACAAACACACTCCCTGTCAAAAATACACACACACACACACACACATACACACACACGCACGCATACACACACACGCACGCATAAATCTATGGGGTGAATCATTTCATTTTTATTTGTCAATACATTCTATTTTGTTCAAAAATCACACAATCTGAAGTCACAGTCAATCAGTGTGGTATCTTATAAATTCCGACTTTCAGAATGAAACTATCCTAATTCCAGGTTAAAACTCTGAACAAAGATTCTGAACAAAACCTCACACCTCCAATTCAGCGTCTAACCTGAGCCTCACCTTTTTTATATTCCTATGGCTCTGCCTCCTGATTGTCATGACAGCACAGCACTGACACTGACTTTATAAACATTTTACACACAGCCTAACACTCTCGGTCACCTGCAGAGACCTATCACCTGGCACTCCACTCACACCAGTTGTATGATCTTTTGATCTCTGTGCCCTTGATCTCTCTGCCTATAAACTCGGTGTCTGTGTGTACCCTGCTGTCTCACTGCATCTGACAAAGGGGCTGCACTCTGAAAGCTTGTGTGATTCCAAGTAAACCTGTTGGACTATAACCTGGTGTCGTGTGACTTCTGACTTCATGATGAACACTGTCGAAGATATTTTAAACATACTCTGAAGATAAGCATCTGAATCCTGACATATGAAAGTCTAATCTGTCTGCAATTCCAAACTCTGATATTTTAGTAGGGGTGTGAAACCAATTTATTTCTAATGGGTTAACACCTCTGCTGAAATAGCAGAGTGAAGCATTTAGACGAACATGTTAAGTGCTCATATGCTATCACTGCATAATTTCAAGACTGCTTATTTGTAATTAATATGAAAGTTATATTACAGAAATCAACCATTAATTTGATTTCAAAAGGGTCCATAACTGCAACATCATCATTGAGCATTAGTAATAGCAGTGTTCTATTATGTTTTCTAGTTTTGTTTATGATACCTTCGAGTTGTGCCTGTAAAGGAAGGATAGTGATTTGTGTTTTGAAATGACTGTAGTAAAATGGTCTTAGCATTTCCTAAGACAGGCCAGCATTTCACATGTGATAAATACTTGAAGCTGAAGTGCACTGTTTATGAATAAAAAAAATGTCATTAGCCTGGCATGGACAAATTTCACACCTGGATACCCTTTACCGCTTGTTTTATGCTTTCCAGAAGGGCCTTGCTCTCTGGGGTGTAATTCCTCTCCAAACTGCTGTACATGTCAGTCAATGTGTTCACATACAAATCAAAATTCTGTTCGCTGATTGGTTCCTAAATGAAAAATTCACATTTAATACAATTAATATGCAATTCATATTTAACAGTATCATACAAAAATAAAAACAAGTCTAAGCTGCTTGAAAAGAATAGAAGTTAATGCTAGAATGGACATTGAAATGTGGTATTTGGCAGAAAATCTAATTTCTGTTAGCTTATATGTGTACACCTAATCTAATACAGCATCATCAAAACTCTTAACATAAAAGACAATTAGACATTTCATAACAATTATTTCTGCAGCTCATAAGGCAAAGGTCTAGGCCCAAAACGTCAGCCTTCTTGCTCCTCTGATGCTGCTTGGCCCGCTGTGTTCATCCAGCTCTACACCTTGTTATCTCAGATTCTCCAGCATCTGCAGTTCCTACTATCTCTGAATCCTTTTCTCAGAGTTTGCCTCCCTTTGTTGCTTGATCTTTGCACTTCTCTTAATTGTGAATGGAACTCTATTTGCTGAACTGTGAATATTACCTTTGTTGCTTTAGTTTAAATGCTCTAAGTGGGAAATTAGTAGAATCCCTCCCTGAGCCAGCAGAAATTTGCAGCAAGGTCATTTGCATCTCCTTCCTCATTTCGCTGAGCTGTTGTCAATTTACGGCTGAAGTTACAAAAGAAAATTGTGCAAGTTAGCTAAGAAATTCGGGGCCATTTTCTGTGAGTTTTCACTAGTTTCCTTGCTTAGCAAACATCCATCAGAACCTTTCTGGCATAGTCCTCCCTGCTCTACTGCTATAGAATCTCCAGAAATTAAATCAACAAAGCAGAAGCAGCTCTGAGACAGATGTCAACCGATGTCTTCTGAGGTTAGTACAAAGTCCTCCCACGTCTACTAAGAAGAGACTCAACAGAAAACACAAAAACCTCTGGGTTATAAGAAATAGATAAATAGATATTGAGATTGCGGTGCTCATCAGACTTCAACTACTAGTTTTGAGGAACATGTTTACTAGCAGGGCGGGAAGATTTCCCTCACATTGTAGCTGTGACTTTATCTTAAACCAGCCTTCAAAAAAAGATTGTAAATCTTTTTGCACTTAGTTCACTCAATACCCTGTAAATCTTCCCATTTAACATTACAATGGGCACTCCTACAATATCATAGAATCCCTACAGTGTAGAAACAGGCCCTGTGGCCCAACAAGACCACACTGACCCTCAGAGCATCCCACCCAGACCCGTCCCCTGGATTTTCACATCCCTGAACACCACAGGCAATTTAGCATGGCCAATCCACCTAACCTGCACATTTTTGGACTGTGGGAGAAAACTGGAGCACCTGAACAAACCCATGCTGACATGGGGACAATGTGCAAACTCCACACAGACAGTCGCCCAAGGGTGTAATTGAACCCAGGTCCCTGGCGCCGTGAGGCAGCAGTGCTTACCACTGAGCTACCGTATTTCAGGATACTGCTGTTAAAATGGAAACCTGCAACCTCACTGTGTTGATTTCACTTTATTTTTCTATCTGCTATTTGTATCTGTTGGACCACAAGAAGGAAGTCATAAAAAAATTGAAAGGTCATTGATCTGAAACGTAACACTGTTTCACTCTTCACAGTTGTGTATTTCCAGCAGCATCTATTTTAATTGCAGACTGTCAGCATTCACAGTAATCTGCTTTTGCAATCAAAAGAGGTGCTTGTTCATGACCTATTTGCAACCTTTGACACAATTTATCTGGCTATCGTCTTCCAATGCCTCTCCTGCACCTTTTAGCTGAGTCTCACTACACTTCTTTGAGTAATCTAACTTATTTATTCACAGTCAAATAATCACATTGTGGATTCACTTCCTATCAGTGATCTTAATATATTAAATGCCTGACACAATCTCTGTCCCTTGGTTAATGACTTCATCCTGTACCTGGCAATGAACTGAGGCTGAAGCAAACTATTTGCAACCTTGATCTCATGCTGAACCTGAAGTAAGCTCTGACCACCTTTTCACTCCATCACCAAGTATACTGACAGCACTTTTGTCATGTCACCTGACTCCACCCTGCCTCAGTTCACAAGCTGCTGAAATTCTCAGTCATGTCTTTGTTATTTTATGTCTTATTCACAACACCCCTACACACTGTAAAACAACGCTGTCCAGATAAGCAAGATTTTCATTTTAAAATTCTCCTTGTTTTCAAATCCTTCCATTGCTTCACTTCTCCTTATCAACTTCTTTTGCCTAATAACCCTTTAAAATTGTTGACTCTTCCAATTCTTCCCTCCGACAGGTCCTGAATTTTAATTCCTTCATTGACAGGCATCCCTTTAACGAAATGCAGAAAATTTTGGAATCTCTTTTCTAATCCTCTTTGCCTCTCCACTGCTATTTCTCAATTTAGGTTGGCTCTTTAAGCCTTTTTTTTGACCATACATTTTGACATCTACTCTAATAGCCCTACATTTGGTGTGATGTCAAATTTTGTTTGTTAACACTCCTGTCACGTTTCACTGAAGAGGAGATGCTATATAAATGCAAGTTATTGTTGTTCCGTATCTCCAATCCCTTTTCCATTCATGAGTAGTCACCTACAGAAGGCAGGCTTTATTTATGCTACAATGAGTGTCAGTGACAGGAATACAGCACCTTTTCTGCTAATGATACACTATCAGGATAAACACTAAACCTCTCTAGTAACTACCTACTGCAGCAATCGGAATTTTGTAACCTTCTTATACAAGTATTTATGTCAAGTATATCAAAACCTATCAATTCTCCCAGAGGGAAATGTGTTCACCATTCATTTTACATGACCTAACTTTACTCTTAATTGACTTGAAAGCATTTATAACGTTACCATTGAAAATTAGCCAGGGTGTAAAATGGGTGGCCAATGCATCATCATTCACTGCCTAAAATTAAAATAAGACTTCATGTTTTACATCACTTAAATTAACAAGTGTTTTATAAAATAATCAATGTAGAGCACACATTTAATTCTCTAAATACTAAAGTATAAAACATCAGTTGCAAATATTAATTCAATAAATTATTCATACAACACCAACCACTATCAAATAAGAGTATTATTTATTTTATATTCATTATCAGTTTTTTATGAATTTTACCTCGAGTTTGGTTTGCATCTTAAGTTATCAGTTAGTCAAATTGTAAGGTTATATGGTAAAATATGACACAAACTTTCCCCAAGTTAAATGTTTTTTGACCATTCTACATTCTATTAGATTAAAAATACAATCCTGTTTGCACCACAGACCTGTCCATTTTTCATTTATAATAAGAACAACGAAAAGTTTTTATTGTCCTTATTTCTGCTTTCCAGTTGCAGTATTTTGCTTTTCTTTCCATTTTGTTGATTACAAGGCACATTACATTTAACATCAACCAGTGTTATTTTGTATATAAAAATGTGAAGAAAAAAATCTGTCAACACTCTCAGAGGGAAATGGCTTCATCATTCATTTTACACGATCTAACAGTATTCTTAATTGGCTTTAAAACCGCTACAATGTTGATTAATTGACTTTCTTCTGGCTTCTAAAATGCCCTTTACTCCCACCTTTACTGGAAACCTATAAATTTCTTATGGCATTGACATTGGGAGGATGGACTAACTGTCTTCCTTCAGATGATTTAGGTAAAAGTACGAGTGTGAGTACAAAATAAGACTCACTTTTCATTTTATTTATAATTATGCACAGAAGAAAACCAACCATCAAAATGTTTGCCTGTCATAGTGCTCTAGTTCTCCATCTCTTTGTGGACCTCAAAGATGCTTTGTATTTTCACTTTCTAACATAGTGAAGGATTTGAATTTGCCTGCACAATGAGTGGGAGGCATAATATTTCCAATATCTCCCTTTCCTCCGATTCCTGAAACACTCTTGCACAGTTCCAAGCAACTACCTCAAAAAGATTATTGGCAGAGGATGGAAGTGTCCTGACCTCTGTCTTAAGGGATGCAGAGAAACTTAAAGGGAGGAGGGAATATGTCAAAAAAAAACAAAATAGAAGCATGATATCACACTGTTCTTTAATTTTATTCCATCAGCAGCACTCAAAAGTTAACATGGCTGTGCCAGCAGTATACATGAAAAAAAATCTATCATTTATTTTGCTTTTAACTTGACAGGGAAAAATGAGCGGTAGATATATACTTTAAGAATTCTGAAATGCCACAATGACATCACAAAGCATATCAGTTAAAAAATTGTATTAAGGGATTGTAAATATTCACATTTTCGTAGTCATTATGCTGTTCAAAAATGTTTTTTTTCAGTTACTTATTTGATACCTTACCATTTGTGGGAGTTGGATGTCAGCGAGGCTGTTAATAAGGGCCTGACTCAGACCAGCTAACTCCTTTAACAAACTCTCATTGTGCTGCTCAATTAGTTTATTCTCCTCCTCAATTGTTTTCAAATTGCTCTCCATGGAAGTAATCTAAAAATTTAGAAATAATTTTTCTTTAATTACATAATGGGCGGTTTACAATTTTCACAGAAATACACCGTTGATTTATTACTGACAATGTAGCGCTAAGATTCTTACAGTAACTAGCCTACAGAATTAGGTTGTATGTCATGTTGAGTTTATTGGTGTGGGTTTCAGTTAAATCATAAAGGTGTAGTATTTATCCAACACTTTGGAATAATAAATTGGAAAATAGATTCAAATGTTTAAAGATGGGAAGCAAGGTTGTACCATTGATTTGGCTAAGAGAAAATAAATGATCTTGTGTAGCAAATCAATTTCTTCAAAGAAATAATTACTAACTGTCCTGTAAAAATTACATCAAACAGTTCTGGTGTTAGATTCAGCCCTAGCGCTAGTTAGTTTTACCTGTGTTTGAAGCTTTATCATATCTGCTTCCATTTTTAAGTTTGATTCATTCAGCTCCTTAATCTCATCATCCAAATGATTGATCTCCTCATCATTTTCAGCTCCTATAGGAAACAAAGGCTTGCTATTTACTGATATAGAATATACCTATAGATGGCGCAAACAATCTATTGAAAGGATGTGTTACTGGAGCTCACTTGTTACATATAGTTTGAGTACTGTGAACTGCATGTTTAGTCCCAATTTCATTTATGTTTGCGGGAAAGGTCCCTCAATGTGCATCTGTTAATTTCCTACAAATCACAGGAATGCTTATTCTTTGCTAGGACTAGGAGGATTGCTCAATTCTCTCCCCCTATCCCAGTCCACTAATATTAACCCGCAAAAAGAAATAAAAAGCCCCATTTGTATGAAAGCCAAAATAATAAGCAACATTTTGTTCTCTCTTCAGGGTCCAGACTGAAATAGAGATCTAAATCTCCCAGTACACCCTGTCACCATTGTTTACCAAGTCTGAGTCATTACACCAATCATATCAATGAATAAAGTTCTGATCAACCAAGAAGTTCAAGGAAAGAACAAATTCCTGGATTGGAATCTCCACCCTGACTGCACCAACAATCTTTTTTTTGATTGTATCTTCGAATTCCTCTGTTCCGTTATCTCCCTTTATTTTGTTGACCTACATAATTGACAAATCTTTTAAGCTACTCTCCTAGTATTTCCTTCTTTGACTACCAAATTGTTTTTACTCCTTGGGAAATTTTCCTAGTTTTAAATCAGTACCTAAATGCAAGTTGTGTTGTAATATTACATTCACCTTAAGGTAGTCTTGAGGTTCAATGGAATATCTCTGCCTCTGGGTCAGAACTTTGGTTTTGAGTCCCATACTCATTGGACAAGGCAGATGGACTCATAATGTGGCCAAGCAGATCTGTATGATAGAATGAACTTTGGAGCCTCTACAATCACTACTATTACTATAGTATGCAAGTATTATTATATGTTGCCTCAGTAACTTGAAATCCCTGAGTGAACTGTAACAAATTATCACCCAATTGTGTTATTGGTGTGAGAAGGAAAACAGAGGGGATGATAACTGCAAGATGTTGCATTTTGGTACAACAAACAAACAATTAATAATTATAATCATAATTACACAATTAATGGTAGGGCCTTGGGTAGTGGCGTAGAACAGAAGGGCCAGGCCTTATGTGCCAGAAGGTTCAGGCACATAATTCTTTGAAGTTTGTATCATATATAGAGGGGGTGGTTAGAAACACGTTTAGCACGCTTGCCTTCATTGCTCGATCCTTTGAGAATAGGAGTCTGGATGTCATGTTGAGGTTGTACAGGTCATTAGTGAGGCTTCTTCTGGAATACTGCGTCCAGTTCTGGTCACTCAGTTACAGGAAGGATATTATTAAGCTGGAAAGGGTTCAGAAGAGATTTACCAGGAGGCTGCCAGGTATGGAAGGTTTGAGAATAAAAACAAAGGCTGGAATGGCTGGGTCTATTTTCACTGGAGCATAGGAGGTTGAGAGGTGACCTCATAGAAGTTTATAAAATAATAAGCGGTATAGATAGGGTTAATAGCAATTGTCTTTTTCTTAGGATGGGAAATTTCAAGACTAGGGGGCACATTTTTAAGGTGAGAAGAGACAGATTTAAAAAAGACATTTGGGCCAATTTTATTTACACAGAGGGTGGTCACGTGTGGAAAGAACTTCCTGAGGAAGTGGTGGGTGGGGGTACAATTACAACGCCCAAAAGACATTTGTTAAGGACATGAATAAGAAAGGTTTGGAGGGATACGGGCCAGGACTAGGCAGATGGGACTAGGTTAGTTTGGGACTACGTTTGGCATGGTCTAGTTGGACCAAGGGGTCTGTTCCTGTGTTTTGTGACTCTATGACTATGACAGGTAGAACAGAATCAAAAGAGTTAAGGACTGGAATTAGATTTGTATTTTTGAGAGCGGTTAAGAAAAAAAAGTCATGAATTTAAAGCAGAAAATGGTAAAATTGATGTTATAAGAAAACAAACATCAAGTCCTGACATTGAAAAATATAAACAATTTAATCAGAGAAGAGTTGATAAATGAAGGATCTAGATAAGAATGGGATACAGGGCGTGAACCTGAGATAATGTGGTATTTCTTCTTGACCTAAACAAACACTTTAGATATTTTCTTCATCAACCTATTCATAGATGTTATTACACACCTCTGGAGCATGGAACACTTAAACCCAAGCCTACTGGTCCACAAAAGTGCTCATTAATTGAACGCAAGCTCCATGAGTTGCCATGGTATGATTTGAATCAGTGTCCCCAGAGCGTTAGCCTGGTCACTGGATCACAAGTCCAGCACCATTACTACTGCACCTTCTTCTCCTCCACCTGATCATGTTTTACAATGGGCATTTGTTCTTACCTCTACTTGCCCTGAGCTTGATGGTCATCAATTCATCACCTGACAGTTTGCCTTTCTTCAGTGCGAGGGAAGCTCGGGGACAGCCTGACAAACTGGAAACACAAAAATGTAAGGAAAAATAAACAACTTGCACTTTAAAGAAACAAATTCAATTAAGTGGAACTGCCTAAGAAGCTGGACAAATGGAAATTCACATACCGAGTACGACACTGCAGATAAGCAAGCACATTTGGGTGAAGCAGTATTACAATCAAGGGACACAAGCCTTTCATCTGTGGGTGTCAATAATTTCAACCACAAATCAATGTAGAGTCACTTAAACTTTAAAATTACCATTTGTAGAAGAAAAAGTGATTGGTTGATGCATTACTGCTGCTTTGAGAGATACATTAATCCATTTACTTAAGGAAAAATGAACAGAAGAATACCATAAAAATACATTAAGACTCATCTGCTACCATTGGTGACTGTGATGTCTAGTCTTTAAACCTATGACATTAAAATATGAAGTAAGTATGTTTGCGATCTATATATGAACAAATTAGACGTGTTTAAAATTGGATAATGTTATCCAGGCTGCAAGCTGACTTTACACATAATTACTATGTAACCATTTTTATTTCTTCACTCGTGAAATATGAACATTGTTGGTGAAATCAGCAATTTTTGCCCATCCATAATTGATCTTGAAAATTTGGTGGAATGTCCTCCTCATGTTTATTGTTTGATTGTCCACAACTAATCAGAACTAAAGCTAAAGTCACCATAGTACCAGGGGATCATAATGTTGCTCTCATTAAACAGTGGTGAATTTAACCTGACGGTCACCACACTTCAGGCAAGGAGTGAGGTTGAGAAGGCAGGACCTTCATGAGGGCCTTAGTCAGAATGGGTATTGAACACATGTTGTTGTCTTCACACTGTATTGTAAACTAGTGTCCAGCCAACCTGAGATAATGGACAGCATGATGGCTCAGTGATTAGCACTGCTGCCTTGCCACAGCAGAGAGCCCGGTTTGATTCCACCCTTGGGTGACTGGCTGTGTGGAGTTTGTACACGCTCTCCATGTCTGCACGGGTTTCCTCCAGCAGCTCTGGCTTCTTCCTACAGTCCAAAGATGTAAGGTGGATTGGCCGTACAAAATTGCCCATTGTTTCTAACATTGTGCAGATTGGGTGGCTTAGCCATGCTAAATGCAGGGTGATGGAGTGGGTCTGTCTGAGATGCTTCTCAGAGGGTCAGTATTGACATGAAGGGATGAATGGCTTGATTGCACACTGTAGGGATTCTATTATAACTGACTTAGATGGTTTGTTTATTTTCTCTTTTTAAAATCTCTGGCCTTATTTGCTGAAGCATTGCCACATTTGTATATTCCTTTCACATTCTGGTAATCATTAACCTCAGAGTACAAAGGGACCTTGATCAGATGGGCGAATGGGCCGAGAATTGGCAGATGGAATTTAATTTAGATAAATGTGAGCTGCTGCATTTTGGCAGGGCAAATCACGGCAGGATTTATACACTTAACGGTGAGGTCCTGGGGAGTGTTGCCGACCAGAGACCTTGGGTGCACGTTCAATGTTCTTTGAAAGCAGAGTTGCAGGTAGGCAGGGTAGTGAAAGAGGTTATTTGGTATGTTTGCCTTTATTGTTCAGTGCATTAAGTAGAGGAGTTGGGAGGTCATGTTGTGGTTGTACAGGACATTGGTCAGGCCACTTTTGGAATACTGTGATAAATTCTGGTCTCCCTGCTGTAGGATAGGTGTTGTGAAGCTTGAAAGGGTTCAGAAAAGATTTACTAGGATGTTGCCATGTTTGGGGGATTTGAGCTACAGGGAGGGACTCAATAGGCTGGGGCTATTTTCCCTGGAGCATCGGAGGCTGAGGGGTGACATTATAGAAGTTTATAAAATCATAAGGGGCATGAATAGGGGAATAGTCAAGGTCTTTTCCCCAGGGTAGTCTAGAACTAGAGGGCGTAGATTTAAGGTGAGAGGGGAAAGATTTAAGAAGGACCTAAGGAGCAACTTTTTCATGCACAGGGTTGTGTGTGTATGGAATGAGCAACCAGAGGAGGTGGTGGGGGCTGGTAAAATAACAACATTTAAGGGGCATCTGGATGGCTATATAAATAGGAAAGGTTTCGAGGGATATGGGCCAAACGCTGGCAAATGATGTGGAATATCTGGTCAGTATGGACGAGTTAGGTGAAAGGTCTGTTTCCATGCTGTCCACCTCTATGATTCTATGACATTACCCATATTTGCTGCCCTGCTTCACCACTTTATTGTTTTCCTTTTCTTCACTATCTCTCCTTAATTGATTCCTTTCTGTTAATATTCAGAACTAGGCTTGGTAGGACTGCAGCATTTGATTTGATCCTAGGGTTACGCAGTCACTTAGGCCTGGCTACTTCATGATGCTTCTTTAGCTTGACGTCATACTGTGTCATAGCTTCACCAGGGCAGTACCCCATGTTTTTTGGTATGCTCGGTGCTGCTCCTGGTGTACTTTTTTACATTTCCCATTGCACAAAAATGGGTCCCCTTGCTTGATGAGAATGGTGCAGGGATATTCCAGGCCGTAAAGTTATAGATTATTGCAAATATAATATTACTGCTGCTGGTGACCCACAGTACCTTGTCCAATTTTGGGATGCTAGAACTATGTAAAATCGATCTCATTTAGCATAGCGGTAGTGCCACATAATACTATCTGAACACAACCTGAACCAAGCAGGGACTGGTGTTCCAGTGGGTTGTGTAACTCGGATGATAGATACGGTTCGAAATTCAATAGTACGGGGAAGGAATCAACTAAGGAGATGGAAAGGAAAAGGGGAGCAACAAAGCAGGGCAGCAATTTGGGCAATGATTACCAGAGCATGAAAGGAAGGGACAGAAGATACAGTGGCAGTATTTTAGTGGATAAGGCCAGAGATTGTTAAAATAGTAAATAAACAAACAGGCCTCTATGTGAAGGCACACAGCATCAGTGACAAAATAGAGAGATTGGTAGTACACATATATGCATGGCTTGATGGTATTATAAAAACATGGTTGAAGGATGACTGGGATAACACAGTGTGGAGCTGGAGGAACCTGAAATGTCAACTTTCCTGCTCCTCTGATGTTGCCTGGCCTGCTGTGTTCCTCCAGCTCCATACTATGTTATCTCTGACTCCAACATTGGCTGTTCTTACTGTCTCTGAAGGATGACTGGGGCCTAGTCCCAACTATTGATGAGTATTTGACATAACAGAATGACAGTAAGTTAGGAAAAGGTGGCAAGGTAGTTCTATTTATTAAAGATGGCATTAGTTCAGTACTGACAGATGACCTCAACTTGAAAGATGAAAATGTAGAATCAGTTTGAGTAGAGATAAGAAATTGGAAAGGTAAGAGGTCACTTCTAGGAGTAGCTTATTAGCCGCTTAACAGTAGATTCACTGTAGGACAGGATATATAGGAAGAACTAAATGTGCGAAAAGTACTGTAATGACTGTTAGCAACTTTCATCTACATGTAGATTGGAAGAATCAGATTGGCAAAGGTAGCTGCAAAAATGCAATAATAGAGCATCCTGACGATAATTTCTCAGAGCATTACCTTCCAGAGCCAAACAAGGAGCAGGTTATTCTAGATCCCTTGCAGTGGCAGAGCTTTGCATAGCTATTAAATAACTTAGATTTATCCCAGTCAGAAAAGAAAAAAAAGGCACTTTGAAAAAGGTGCATCATCCATGGCTAAATAAGAAAGTTAAGGATAATATTGCATCGAAGTAAACACAACACAAAGTTACAAATGTAAGTCAAAAGATTGGGCAGTTTTTTTAAGAACCAGAAAATAATGCGTAAAAAGATAATAAAGAGGCAGTGGCAAAGTATGAGAGAGAGAGAGCTAGTTGGCAAAACAAAAACAGTTCGCATTTCTACAAGCGGTGAACATAGGAAAAAGGTAACCAAAGCTAGTTTTGGTCCTTCTGTGAGTGAGCCTGGGAAATTGAAAACAAAGAAATGGCAATGGCTTTGTACAGGAATTTTGTGCTTGCCTTCACGATAGGAGACTTAGGAAACTTCCCAAAAATAACTGAAAATCAAGAGGTGATTGGGAGTGATGACCCTAAACAATCAACATTATCAGGGAAAAGCTGCTTGGAAAATTATTGAATCAAAAGCTGATATGTCCCCAGGAGTGGATGACCTGCATTCTGGGCCCTTAAAAGAAGCCATGGCACATGTATTAGATGCATTGGTTATAATGTTACAATTGCCTTAAATTCTTAAGGTCCCCAGTTGATTCAAAAACAGGGGGGCAGAAAACAGGCAACTATGGACCAGTTGACCTAACATTATCACAAGGCAATGGTTTAGAATTGGATACTTAAAAATTACAATGAGGTCAGGCACAGCCAACATGATTTTGAGATAGGGAAATTATGTTTAACTTAATTAAGGAGGATCAGTTGGAAGACGTGGTATCTAGCCTGCAGATCCCAACACCAGAGAGCATACAACAGGCTGGATGTATAATGTTTGTGAAAATTGTGTTTCTGGGGGGACCTTTGATGAGATTTTACATTGTTTTCCTGTGTAAAGACAAATTGTGTAAAATGTATTTAATGTTTAAATCTAGTATTGTGTATGTGTATTATGTACTGTATGTTGTGATTTTCTCCAATCCAGCCTTTTTTCCCTTTCAGAAGACAATGCATTGTCTCTCAAGGGAGGAAATGTGTGTGTTGGGGTTACGTAATGTGGGGAGTTGGCTTTGCATCTTGATGATTTTTGCTCACCCAGAGTGATACTCTAGGGCACACAGTACTGAAGTGTAGACATGTAGCATCAAGCAAAAATCTCCACCATCTGAAATACCGGACAAAACCCTGGACTTTTTCCAATATCTAAAATATCAGGCAAAACTCTGAACTTTTCAAAACTTGGAAGCTGGAATGAGTTCTGTGGAGAATACACAAACACAACTCACAGAACTGAAATGACTGTCTGGAGCCATTATTCAACATGGAAATTCAATTTACACGTCTCAGAGGGCAATCAACTAAAACTTACTTTTACACTTTGGGCTACCCCACACAGACAGTATGCTGACAGTATACAGAGAATAGACAGAGTTACTAGACTTTCAACCTCAATCAAAACCCATTCACATATACTCTAACCATCGGAAAGCCAATTTACTTCAGAAGAAAATATCAAGAATAATTGCCAGCCGCAATCTCACTAGAGGGAGCCTTTTTCAATAACAAGTTTCTGCACAAACAGCTTACCCACATGCTTCCAGCCCCAACAAGCAGATTCAGAACCAAAAACCACTGAGGCTGAACCGAGAACCAAGAACAGGAAGCCAGACAAAGGGCCTCATTGGAACAAAAGATATCCGAGAGGGAGACTCCAACCAGAGCTTCCAGAACAAGAACGATTAGACACAGCCTGTTCCAAACCAAGAGAATCGACGGCATGAACCTTAGCAATTGAGTGCACTTTAATCAAGCTTCCTACTCTTGGAGTTTGATGCGCTGACACCACCCACTTTCCCCTCCCTGCCAGCTAGGTTGGAACTTTGGGGTATCAGGAATTTCAGCTCACCAATGAGGAAAACATAGTTTTAAAGTTTCTGTAATGTTGGTTTTAGGTTTCTAGCTGTGTTTAATCTAGCCAATCGTGCTGTAATAGTATTATGGTCTTCTGTACAGTTGATTGCGTCAATTTCCTGGTCTATTGCATTTACCTGCATTTCTTATATTATAGTTAACTTTCATATTCTAAATAAACACAGAGACACTTTTGCTCTGAAATACCTGTCGACAGCCTTCTTCATTTCACAGTCCCTAAATAAGTCCAGTGTCTAGAACCAGGAATCTGTGGGGGACTTGAACCACTTAAAAATCAGGAAATAATTGATTGAAAACCGGAACCCTACAGGTCTTATTGGAACATGTAAGATCTTGAGAGTAGTGAAATGGGTGGACACCTGAAGGATGTTTGCTTTCGCAGGGGTGACTAAAACTAGAAGACATAGTTTGAGATTACGAGGTCTCCCTTTTAGAGATGTGGAGTTTTTTTTCTATCAGAGGGTTGTTAGGGTGGAAATTTCTTCACCAGGAGGTAGTGGAAGCTGGTCTTTACATTTATTTAAAGCTGAGTGAGATGGATTTTTGATAGGGAATCAAGCGTTATGTGTGCACACAAGAAAGTAAAGTGGAAACCACATACAGATCAACCATGATCTTACTGATTGATGGACCAGACTCGCAGGGGCAAATTGCATCCTCTTGCTTCTATGTCGCTATATAACATAATGGAGAGTAACCTCAGTATAAAGATGCATCTTTACGAAACAAATATCATACAGTCATCATACTTACTAAACACCATTGATAACTGCATCTGTGACAAGTAGACTTGTGAAGATGAGCTCAAGTAAGATTCTCTCTCATAAATATGGGAAGTGTTGGAAAAACAAGAAGGATGAGAATTTAATTAGAATCCACATGACGTAAGTCATTGCCGAAGACAGTTACTGAAGATGGGGACAGAGCTGTGAAATCAAGCTTTGGCAAACATCTTATTGTAGGAGGCAAATGGAATGAAATTAAAGTAAACAAGATGAAAAAGACAAATGGAGAGCCATTAGAGGAGCAGAATTTCTTCAAGGTAGATATTCTGAAAGAGAAGTGAATTAATCACTAAAATTAAAGCAAATACTGCAAAGATACCATTGACTTGAAAGTGCTGGGAAATTTCAGCAGATCTGGCAGCAATTGCGCAGAGCAAAACAGAGATTAATATTTAAAAATAGTTCCAACTGTCTCCGATACACCTCATCCACCTCAGGTGCTCTCTCTGGCCTCTTACCTCCTCTTTCCATTGACAACTGTCAGCGTGATATCAGAAACATGACCTAGTCTGCTTATGCATCTTAACCTATTTCCCTCTGAACTTGCTGCGGTCTAACTCTGATTTTGTTATCAAACTTGCTGATAAAGATAGTGCTGCTATTATCTGGTATTTACAAATGCTGAGTGCCAACTCTCAGACACTTCATCGTATCTCCGCTGGACCATGATCCCACCACTGGACATCAAACCATTGTTGTGAGGATGGTCACTGACTTCATCACCTCTGGAGATCTCGCCTCCACAGTTTCACACCTTTCAATTCTGAATAATCCACTTCTACCTTCTTCCCAAAATGCACAATCAGGACGGCCCTAGCATCTTGTTCCTGTCCCACCAAACTTGACACTGGAACAAAGAACAAAGAACAAAACAGCACAGGAACAGGCCCTTCAGCTCTCCACACCTGCGCCGATACATTTTGCCCTTCCATGCTTAAACTGTCTTCACTTACAGGATCCATATCCCTCTATTCCCTTCCTATTCATGTATTTGTCCAGGTGTTTCTTGAATGCTGCTATTGCGTCTGTTTCCATCACCTCCTCTGGCAGCATGTTCCAGGCACTCACCATCCTTTGTGTGAAAAACTTGCCTCGCACATCTCTTTTAAACTTCCCTGTGTTCCCTGTGTTTTTGACCCCTCCACCCTGGGAAAATGCCTCATACTTTACACTCTATCCATGCCATTCACAATCTTATAAACTTCTATCAGGTCACCCCTCAACTTCCTGTGTTCCAGTGAAAACAAACCCAGTCTATCTAACCTTTCTTCATAGCTAAAATCCCTCATACCAGGCAAGATCCTGGTAAACCTTTTCTGTACCCTCCCCAAAGCATCAACATCATTCTGGTAGTGTGGTGACCAGAACTGTAAGCAATATTCCAAGTGTGGCCTAACTAAATTTCTATAAGGCTGCGGCATAACTTGCCTATTCTTATACACAGTGCCCCTTCCAATGAAAGCAAGCATGCCATGGGCTTTTTTACTACCTTATCTACCTGTGCTACCACCTTCAGTGATCTGGGAACCTGCACACCCAGATCCATCTGCATTTCAATATTCGTAAAGGTTCTGCTATTCACTGTACAATTTCAACGTGTACTTGACCTTTCAAAGTGTATCACCTCACATTTGTTTGGAATAAACTCCTTCTGCTATTTTTCTGCCCATGCCTCCAACTATCTATATCCTGCTGTATCCTTTGACAATATTTTTCACTATCTGCAACTCCACCAATCTTTATATTGCCCACAAACTTACAAATTAGACCAGCCACATTTTCCTCCAAATCATTTATAGACAGCATGAACAGCAGAGGTCTCAGCACTGATCCCTGTGGGACACCACTAGTCACAACCCTCTATTCCAAAAATCATCCTTCCACCGTTACCTGCTGTCTCCTATGACTAAACCAGTTCAGTAGCCATCCTGCCAGCTCACCCCGATATTATATAACTTCACCTTTAGTACCAGTCTGCCTTGAAGGACCTTATCAAAGGCTTTACTGAAGTCTCATCAATCATCTTTGCCACCTCCTCAAAAAACTCAATCTAGTTAGTGAGGCACAACCTCCCCAGCATAAAACTAGGCTGTCTATTGCAAGTAAGTCCATTTGCTTCTAAATGCCTATACGTCTTGTCCCTGAGAATCTTTTTCAATAATTTCCTGACCACTGTAATTTTCTAGATTATCCCTGGCACCCTTCTTAAACAACAAGACAAAATTGGCTATTCTCCAGTTCTCTGGGACCTCAGCTGTGGCCAAAGAGGATACAAAGGTGTCTGTCAATGCTCCAACAATTTGTTCTTTTGCCCCCCTCAATATTCTGGGATAGATCCCATCAGGACCTCGGGTGTTAACTACCTTCATACTTTTTTAAGATGCATAATAACTCTTGGCTTAGAAACTCAACACTCCATTCCCTGAGATTATCCTCCACCAATTTCTTGTCTTTGGTGAATACCAACACAAAGTATTCATTCTGCACCTCACCTACCTCTTCTTGCTCCACACATGTATTCCCTCCTTTGCCCTTGAGTTGGCCAACCCTTTCCCTGGCTACTATCTTGCTTTTTATATATGTATAAAAAGCCTTGGGATTCTCCTTAATCCTGTTTGCTAATGACTTTTAGCCCCTCTAATTCCTTGTTAAAGTTCTTTCCTATTTTCCTAACATACTTCACGGGCCTTGTTAGTTCCCATCCTCCTAGACCTTACGTATGCTTCCTTTTTCTTTTTGACCAAGGTCATAACATCCCCGATCATCCAAGATTCATGTAACTTGCCCAGCCTGTCCTTCATTCTTGCAGGAACATGCCATTCCTGAACTCTTATCAACTGCAGTTTGAAATACTCCCACGTCTGATGTGGATTTACCTTCAAACAGCCGCCTCCAATCAAAATTCTTGAGTTCTTGCCTAATTTTGTTGTAGTTTGCCTTCCCCAATTTAACACCTTCATCCAAGGACTCCTGTTATCCCTATCTTAAAACTCATAGATCACTACTCTCGAAATGCTCCCCGAATGAAATTTTACTCACCTGGCCAGGCTCATTTCCCAATACCAGGCCAAGTATAAGCCTTTCCCCGGTTGGACTGTTTACATATTGTATCAACAAACCCTCCTGAATGGTCCTTACAAATTCTGCCCCATCCAAGCCCCTAGCATGAAGTGAGTTTCAGTCGACATAGAGGAAGTTAAGATCAACCAGAACAGCAACCCTGCTGTTTTTACATTGTGCCAAAATCTGTGTATGTACTCTTTCCTCCATCTCCTGCTGGCTGTTCGGAGGCCTGTAGTATACTTCCTGCATTATGATTTCACCTTTCCTATTCCTGACTTCTACTAATATTGCCTCATTGCATGAGTCCTCTGATGTATCCTCCCTCAGTACAGCTGTGAGGTACTCCTTTACCAGTAATGCAACTCTCCCACCCCTTTTACATCCCCTTCTGTCACATCTGAAACACCTAAAGCCTGGGATATTCAGTTGCAATCCTGTCCCTCTTTCAACCAAGTCTCCATAATCGTAATAATGTCATAGTTCCTAGTATTAACCAAAGCTCTAAGTTCATTTGCCTATATACTTCTCACATTGAAACACAAGCATATCAGATACCTCCCTTGCTCTTTACAGCAGCATTTCCCTGCCTGTTCTTGTTCTTAGTCACGTTTGCCTTAGTTTCTACCTCTCCCTCAATTTCTGCATCTACTGCCCTGTTCCTCTGGTTCCCATCCCCCTGCCACACTAGTTTAAGCCCACCCCAAATACTCTAGCAAAAACCCTCTAAGGACATCAGTCCTAGTCCTGCCCAGGTGTAACCCATCCAGTTTGTACAGGTCCCAGCTCCCCTAGAACTGGTCCCAATGCCCCACAAATTTGAAATCCTCCTTCTCACACCATCTTTTCGGCCATGTGTTCATTCAAAAAATCCTGATACTTCTACTCTGACTAGCTCATGGTACTGGTCATAATCCTGAAATAACTACCTTTGAGGTCCTATGTTTCTACTTTCTTCCTTGTTCTCTATATTGTGCTTTTAGGACCTCATTCCTTTTTCTAACCTATGTCATTAGTACCAATGTGTACCATGGCCACGACCTTTTTGCTCCCTGTGTCCTATCTCCATTTGTGATTCTTCTGTCACCCTATGTCATTTTAACAATGTCCTGTTTCCTGGCCGTAACCACTTTCTCTTTGGCACAGTGGCTCAGTGGTTAGCTCTGCTGCCTCAGTGCCAGGGGTCTGGGTTCAATTTCAGTCCTGGGTGAGTGTCTATGTGGAGTTTGCATGTTTTCCCTGTATCTGTGTGGGCATCCGCTGTGCTCCAGTTTCCTCCCACAGTACAAAGATGTGCAGGCCATGTGGATTAGCTATGGTAAATGCAGAGTTGGGGAGTAGGGAGAGAGACTGGGTCTGGGTTGTGTGCTCTTTGGAGGATTGGTGCAGGCTCAATGGGCCCAATGGCCTCTTTCTACACAGTAGGAATTCTATGATTCTATTTTGAATATGTAATTCCTATACACCTCTATACCCCATCAGGGCAGCCTGAGGACTCTCCACTTCCTCTTTGAACATGGTTTTAAACAGTTCCCATCCACCACCATCTGCCTCCGCCCGCTGAGGTCATTCTCATCTTCAACAAACCTTGAGTTCAACAACTTCAGACCATGAACTCTGTCCTCCATTTTGATATTGTTATTCCCACTTCCTTGTGCTGGAAAAAAACCCTCCTTGTCTTCTCAACTACTACTACCACTCCCTTTGCCTTATGTTCTCTGAAATCTTTGATCTTTAATTTCCCTTACATTTTACTCATTTAGAGCATGCGGGTGTCTCAAGTTGCCCTTGAGAAGTTGGTGGTGAGTTGCCTTCTTGAACCACTGCAGTCCATGTGCTGTAATAACAACACAATGCCATTAGGGAGGGAATTCCAGGATTTTGACCTGGCAACTGTGAAGGAATAGTGATATATTTCCAAGCCTGGGTGGTTACTGGCTCGGACGGAAACTTTCAGGAGCAGTTTTCCCATAAGTGATATCCTTGCCTTTCTCGATAATTGTTATCATGGGTTTGGAAGGTGCTGTAGAAGGAGTTTTGGAGAATTTCCATAATGGATCTTGTAGGTGGTGCATACTGTTGCTACTGAGCATCTGGGGTGGATGGGGTGAATGTTTGTTGATGTTGTGCCAATCAAGCAGGATGCTTTGTCCTCGATGACGTCTGGGTTGCTAAATGTTGTTGGAGCTGCATTTGTCCTGGCAAGTGGGTTGTAATCCATTACACTCCTGACTTGTGCCTTGTAGGCGCTGTACAGGAGGTGTGTTTCTCACTGTAGGATTCCTGGCCTCTGTCCTGTTCTTGTAGCCACAGTACTTATGTGGCTAGTCCAGTACAGTTTCTTGTTGCTGGTGACTCCAGAACACTGATAATGGGGTATTCAGCAATGGTAATACCACTGAATGTTAAGGAATATGATGGTCTAGGCCCAAAACGTCAGCCTTCCTGCTCCTATGGTGCTGCTTGGCCTGCTGTGTTCATCCAGCTCTACACCTTGTTATCTCGGATTCTCCAGCATCTGCAGTTCCTATTATCTCTGATTATCTATGATTAAATTCTCTTTTACTGTAAATGGTAGTTGCTTGGCATTTGTTTGGTTGAATGTCACTTGATATTCGTCAGCCCAGGCTGAATATTGTTCAGGTCTTGCGACATTTGGTCATAGACTAACTCAGAATCTGAGAGTTATGGATGGTGCTAACATTGTGTAACCATCAGTGATCACAGCTTCCTGATGCAAGGAAAGTGAAACAGCTAAAGATAGTTGACCCTAGGACACTCCCTTAATCTTTCCAGGATGCCACCTTCTGCTGCACTTGTCCCTCTCTGATTTTCAATAGCACACACCCTGTGACTTGTCGATTTGTCTTCAGCTCCAGGAGTCATTGGACTTTAAATGCTAACGCTGTTTCTATCCACAGATGTAGCCACATCTAGTAAGTTTCTCTAGCACCTTCTGCTATTACTTCAGATCTCCAGCATCCATAGAACCTTCCTTTGAGTTGAGTTATTTCTCACTTATACGGCATGATGGCTCAGTGGTTAGCACTGCTACCTCATAGTGCCAGGAACCAAGGTTTGATTCCACTCTCGGGTGACTATCTGAGTGGAGTTTGCACATTCTCCCTATGTCCCTATGTGTGGGTTTCCTCCAGGTACCCCAGTTACCTCCCACAGTCCAAAGATGTGCAGGTTAGATGGGCTGGCTATGCTAAATTGCCCACAGTTTCTAGGATGGGAAATGCAGGGATAACGTCGGTGTGGGTCTGGGTGAGATGTTCTTTGGAGGATCGGTGTGGACTCAATGGGTTGAATGGCCTACTTCCACACTGTATGGATTCTATGATTCACCACCTGCCAGAGGTTTAGTCTGGCTCTTCAGGGCTTAGCCAGATCTATCAGCTGTGTTTCTAACGAGGTATTGTTCACGATTTACATTACTTGCTGCTTTCAAATATGTTCAACATGGAGTACTGCTTCATCAGTTGAGGTAGGGTGGTGAAAGGTTGCCTTGTTTATGTGATGACATAAGTATTCGTTGGGTTCAAAGTTAAAATTAAACACTTCCAGGAGTATCACTCCTGTAAATAGAAGTACTGCCAGTTAATTATTCTTCTGATTATTAACATTTTCTCTTGTTGTTATTGAGTATATTTTGCAACCAATAAGTGCTCAAATGTCAATGATACAATCCATCATTCTGCAGCTAACTTGAACAGCTCCATAAGTAGTTGATTATCCAGGTTCAATTTATCTGAAAGAGGGCTACATATTCCAGAAAACATTTGATGTTAATGAGTTATTGCATGGGTTTCAAAAGTGCTGAAAGATATTAATCTGTGTTTTAAGTGCTCACAATAAGAAAGCTTTTCCTATCCCAGCTCATAACAGTGCCTCTTTGTCTCTTGTCTTATAGCGTCTTCTACCTTTATTCCAATTCTGACTCACCTTGTAAATATGAAAAAAATTTAATTCATTTCTTAAATAATTTTAATTTGCAAATGTATTAGGATTTTCCAAACAAAATACATTTTATAGAAGTAAATGAAAATGGAAGTAATTAATCAGCATTGAAGTATAAAGTACAATGCTAAACAGATTTTGCATTCTGATTTTATTCAGTACAAATGCAGCTACAAAATACATGCATTTCTCTTGCAGGATTAACAGCAAGACTGTTCCCATACTTACCTTCTATGAGTGACAAAGCTGCCATTAACATGACCAGATCCATCGCAGCCTGGTGTAGGGCAGGATGTAACTTCTGTTTTGCCAGATTTCCAAGGGAATTGGGATCCATTCAGAGAAGCTTCCTTTTGTCTCTTTGCAGCTAAAGGGCAACCTGATGCACTGCGATGTGATGAGTACTTCCCAGATATGTGACCCTGCCCATCACAACCTATCACTGGGCACCTTAGAAAAACAGAAAAATTCACTATAAATCACCTTATCTATAGATCATTGTTTAAGGCCACATGCAGAAAATTGTGTCAACTTACAATCAAAGAATCATAAAATGGCTACAGCACTAAAGAAGGCTAGTAGGATTGAGATACCCATGCTGCCTCTCTGTAAGGGCATACAACTAGTCCTATATCACAGCCCTATTTCCATAACCCTGAAAATTGTATCTCTTTCCGTGCTTTTCTAGTTCCTTTTTGAAAGCCATAATCTACCACCACCACAATCTTAGCTAGTTCCTCATCCCGCCATTGATTCTTTTGCCATTAACCCTTTTTTTTATTCATTACGGGCTGTGGGATTTGCAGGCTAGGCCAGCACTTGTTGCCCAACCCTAATTGCGCAAAGGGATATCAGGAGGCTTGCTATGGATCTAGAATCATATGTAGCCCAGACCAGGTAGGACAACAAATTTCTTTCCCTAAAACGACATTAGTGAACCAAATGGATTTTTCCAACAATTGACAATGGATTCATGGTCATCATTAGACTCTTAATTCCAGATTTTTACTGAATTCAAACTCCACCATCTGCCATGGCAGGATTTGAACCCAGGTTCCCAGAACATTACCTGGGTCTCTGGATGAACATTCCAGCAATAATACCACTAGGCCATCACCTCCCCTTCTAGGCTGATCATTTTATTGGCTCCACTGTCATTATATTATCATCATTATATCAACATCCTTTGATACACCTTTCAACAATTATAACAATTTGTCTCTATTTTGATTAGACTGCTCATGATTTTGAACAGCTTTTCCAAATCTTCTTTCTTTTCTAAGGAAAACAATTCCAGTATTTCTAATTCAATCATTGTATCTGATATCTCTCATTCTTGGACTTAATTCGTATAAATCTTTTCTGCACTCTTTTTAAAGACTTCCATCCTTCCTGGAGTGTGATATCCAGAATTCTACCAAATATTCAAATTGAGACAGAACCAATGGTTTTTAATGGCTCATCATAACTTCCTCCTTGTTTTACCCTAAGTCAATATTTAAGAAGCCCGCATTCTCATTTTTTAAATCACTCTCAAACTGCCCTGTCGTTTTCGAAAATTTCTACACATCGGCCTCCAGGGCTCTTTGTTTCTGTGCACCCTTTACAACTGTACCCTTTATTTTTTTTTTAAATGCGTCTGCTAATTCTTTCAACTAGATGTACCAATTCACAATTCTCAGCACTAAATTTTATCTGACATGTGTTGACCTAATCCAGTTGCCTGTTTATGTTCTTTTGATGTTTATCACTATTTTGCTCACTGTTCTCATTAATTCCAAGTTTTACATCATTTGCAAATGGTGGTTCTGTGGTTAATATTGCTTCCTCACAGTACCAAGGACCTGGTTTTGATTCCAGCCCAAGTCAACCATCTGTGTGGAGTTCGTACATTCTCCCCATGTTTGTGTGGGTTTCCTCTAGGTTCTCCGGTTTCCTCCCACAGTCTAAAGATGTACAGCTTAGGTGGATTGGCCATGCTAAATTTCCAATAGCGTCCAGGGATGTGCAGGCCAGGTGGATTAACCATGGGAAATGCAGGGCTACAGGGATGGGATGGGTCTAGGTGGGATGCTCTTTGGAAGTTCAGTGTGGACTTGATGGGCCGAATGGCCTGCTTCTACACTGTAAGGATTCTTTGATTCAAAGCTGTGAAAGTTTCCAAGTCTGGGAAACCTTGGATAAACCTTCCTTCATCTTAATGCTGCCACTGCCTCTGTTAGACCATGGGCTTTAATATTCCTGACAAGTTTGTTGTTTGATATTTTATTGAATACCTTTTGAAAATCCATATACAGCACATCTACCACCGACTGTATTATCCTCAATCATCCTCTCTGTCCAGTCAGAGATGCCAACATCCAATGAATGAATAATAAAGTGGGCTAATTGGAGGCGAAGGGCATAATTGATGAAAACCGAAAGAACTGCAGATGCTACAAATCAGGAACAAAAATAAAGTTGCTGGAAAAGCCCAGCAGATCTGGCAGCACCTGTTCTGAGGAAGTTCTGAGGAAGGGTCACCAGACCCGAAATGTTAACTCTGTTTTTAAATTCACAGATGCTGCCAGACCTGCTAAGCTTTTCCAGCAACTTTGCTTTTGTGGCATAATTGATGAAGTAGTTGTGTGCTTTGCAATTTTGTTATTATCAAGGAAGAAACGGCAACATACTTTTAATTCAGGATGATGAATGGCTTGGAGAAGAACTTGTATAGTGTTCCCTTGTATGTGCTAGCCTTGTTCTTCTAGATGGAACTGGTGAAGTGTGGAAGATGCTGTCAAAGGAGCCTTAGTGAATTTCTGCAGTGTATCTTGTAGGTAGTATACACTGCAGCTGCTGGGCATGAGTGAACAGGTTAATTCACTAAGGCTCCTTTGACAGCATCTTCCAACCTTCACCAGTTCCATCCAGAAGAACAAGGCTAGCACATACAAGGGAACACTATACAAGTTCTTCTCCAAGCCATTCATTATCCTGAATTGAAAGTATATCACCATTTCTTTAGAGCTGTGGGTGAAAATATCCTTGTCTAACAGCACTGGGGCTCTACCTACACCAAATGGATTGCAGTGGTTCACCACCAATTCTCAAGTGGACACTAAGGATGGATAATACACTTGGCGCTGTCTGTGACATAATCATCCCATAAATAAGTAAAGAAAAAAAATGCCCTGGATAAGATTGCCGTGAAATGTCTTTTTGAAGTGTTGCAGCCCTTCATGTTTAGGGATATCCATAGTTCTATTAGAAAGGGAAAATAACTTACCATTTCTTACTTCAGTGCTTCCTGTCTCTCCCAATGTTCTGTGTACCATGTGTCTTTTTACAAAAGCTTCAGTATGGTTTTCATCCCTCTGCCAATTGAGTTTAAACAGTCTCAATAGCAGTATCAACTGAAGAATACTGTTACTGACTCTGTTCAGATACCATCTTTCAAGGTTCCACATTCACAGGACTTAGTCCCATTGTCTTACAAAGCATTCCTTTTAGCAGCCTCTCTCTTGTCTGTCTCTCTTGCACTTATCTGCTCTAACCTGCTATTGCTGCTCACACTACAATTTGGCCTGAAAACAATCTAGGGCCTACTACATTTCGGGTGTTGCTTACTAATTTCTCTCCTGGCTTTCAAAAATCTACCTGCAGAACCTCACCCCTCTTTCTAACTCTCTCTTTTGATCAATGGGTGATTATTTCTGGATGTTCATTATCCTCTCGCAAAGTGCTATATAGCTAATCTGTGATATACTGATTCTGGAATCTAGGAGGCAATTTACCATTCTGGATTCACATCTGCCACTGCAGAAACACTGCCTACTCTCCTAGCTGTAGAATACCCTATCACTATTATTTTCTGTTATTTCTCTAGCCTGTTCAGTTAAGTCAGCCATGGTATCATGGACTTAGTTCCAGCTATACTTCGTAGTTACAAACATGAGCTCGCACTGCCAATGTGGTTTCACCTATGTGCCCATAGGAAGTATTTTTTAAATTCCCCTCCCACTACGTGTACGCTGAAGGGCTACATTGGCAACAATTGATCTGGTGCATTCTGTACTGGACATCTGAAAGGTTCCGTCAATGATGAGTACTTCTGCTACAGGTGAACACATAATAGTGCAAGTATGGCACCACAGAGGCCTGGTTCTTAACAAGGGAAGTGTTGTATAATTGAATGAGAACTCACTGGGAATCACAGAGGGAAATCCTTCATGAAATGCTCCTAAACTGATACTTGGCTGGTTTTTGATAAAATTCAGCCCAAAGTCTTCTTTAAGACATAGTTGGAAATTGGTTATTCTGATCACAGGCCATACTCAAATTCCAACAAATAAACTTCAGTCCATCTTTTCCTTATATACCTGCTGCATTTAATGGCATAATATACGTGCAGAGTATCAATTTTCACATCAATGATGATAGCATGGAGTTCTTCCAACTCACCATCCCTCTCAAACCCACTACTATTTCCATGCTATCTGGTCAGCAGCCGGCAATCATGTCTTGGAAGAGTCACAACTTATTCCAAGGGGAGGCAGTGGTGTAATAGAAACGTTCTTGATGAGGAAGGCAAAACCCCAGGCTCATATACTAGCGGCAGGGGTTCAAATCACATGCTAGCAAATAATGAAATTTGAACTTAATTTCAAAAAAGTACTGGAATACATGCAAACAAATAAATACTCTTGATTCTTATAAACCCCATCTGGTTCACTAATATCCTTCAGCAAAGGAAATATACCATCTCTACCTGGTCATCTCCAGATCCACAACTATGTGTTTGACTCCTACCTCTGTTTGGTTAATATGGAACAAGCAATAAATTTTGGCCGAGGCAACAATGCTCATATTCCATAAATGGATGAAAAAAGACTGTCGTTCTTTGTTTCTTGAAACTCTGCATCTTTTCTACTGACTCCACCCTCCTCCCTCATGAAATGTTCAACTGAACTATGCCAGGAAAATTATTGATGTATTTTTGCACATGGAGTTGAGCTTCAGAGTTGAAATTCTAACTGGCTCAAATTTTGCTCAAATGCATTGGCTATCATTTCACCATAGACATTAAAGCACTGATTTCTTTTAGAACTTTTGAGCAGAATTACAAGAGATCCTCTCCATTATAATAGAAATGGTAGAAGTTGTCTGAGTTCAGAAATCCTGTCCACAAATAGCTCTTTCCATTTTGACACGAGAGAGCGTTGAGTCAGGCCAAATAATGCCTCTGAAAGTTTAGTCGAGATAGCTGGCCATTTAAATTATCATCTGCCTCAAATGATGTGGAATTTTGGCATCCCTACTGCATGGAACCTGGTGCGTGCACACCAACCCGACTTAGAGCAGACTTGAACTTTATGGATTTGTTTGGATAGCTAGTGTACGCCTTTTGAGGAATAAGAAAACTCTTTAATGTGGTTGTATAGTACCTCTGAGGGGGTCATGTGTCTTTGGTGAGTATCACGTGCCCTTTGGTTGAGTTGAATATTACTTTTGAATGGTTAAAAGTAAACGAGAATATGCCTAAAAATTGCATACCCTCATTTTAACTGTTCAGCTTCCCAAGTTGTCAAAGAACACTCAGACTGTTCCAGAACAATCAAGCTATCAAAAGGACCTGTTAAGCCTGTCATTAGAAAATAGGACTTTTGAGGAGAATTAGGCCATTTGGCTCTTTAAGCCTGCATTGTATTGGGATAAGATCATGGCTGACCTATCTTGTCAAAGCATTTAAGGCTTATTTTTATAAGATTTTATTGAATTGCATTTAGATTTTATTCATGACAGTACTTCCAAAGTCTACAATATGCTTACAAACTTATTTAATAAAACATTACCTTTCCTTACCTCTGCAGGAATCCTGTCCATGATGGATACTAAATTAGTTGGCATGTTAGGTGAAAGGGCAAAGGGTGGTTTGTGGGGACATGGGTTGGCATTAATTTGGCATAGTGGCTATACGTAGCCATGGTAGTGTGGGTGGAGATGTACATGTTAGCATAAAGGATATGAGGAGAGGTTATGTGAAGTGAGTAGACAGTATGAAGTACCACAGATTAGTACGGATGGAAGGTATGTGTAGGGGGAGGAGTGTGGGCAGAACGGTTGTTTCTTTGGCTTCAATTTCTTTTAAATTAATCTTCTACACAATGTTGGTGCATTGAGACTGGCCATACTCCATCCACACTCAATTGCCTATGCACTTGTTCAGAGGTTAGCTAGCTTAATTCCCAGGGAGGTCCTTCACTCTGGTACAAAAATAAAAGTTCCAAGTTTCTTTTTCCTTGGTCAGATTTGTGGAGATAATAATTATCCCACTGCTGTTCTCCCCAATGACACTGAAAATCAAGACTCAAGTCCTATGCTCTTGCCCCATGTTAACCATGTTAACTTTTAACCTTCTTCAAACTTACAGCTGCTCCATCATCATTTTGTAGTACCCTCAATGCTTTTGGCCTTCCTGCTTTCCATTTACCATCACTTGATCAGGGGAACATGGTCTATATTTTGGAACACCCTCACTAAACAAATTGCTTGCTTTTAAAAATTTTCCTAAAACTGACTATATTAGTCAACCTTCCAATTGCTTTTCCCAACCTCTTTGTTTATGGTTTGGTATTTGTTTGTCCATCTGCTTCTCTTGTAATGTACCTGTGGATTTATTCTTTATCTTAAAAGAACCATATAAATGTAAGTTGTTATTACTTACTGTTAGGTAACAGGACAAATTCTACTCTGAAAAAAATGATTTCATGGTGCCGGAGGACTGGAGAGTTGCTAATGTTGTCCCCCGTACAAGAAGGGTAGTAGGGATATTCCAGGTAACTACAGACCGGTAAGCCTGACGTCAGTGGTGGGAAAGTTGCTGGAGAAGGTACTGAGGGATAGAATCTCTTTATATTTGGAAAAGAATGGGCTTATCAGTGATAGGCAACATGGTT